>VZQC01007984.1:544162-652067 GCA_009823505.1 Rhizomys pruinosus
ATGGGAAGAGATTTGTTTGTTCCAACAGGACAAAATGTCACCAACTTAACGGCTGAGAAAGAAAAGATACAGCTTTGCATTGAGTAGGATGTACCAAAAAGTGGCAACTGAAAGGTTGACCCGTCTGAACACTGAAAGGAAGAAAAGCCTCAGATTGCCATAAACATCGAACCCTTCTGTGGATCCTACATGTAACAACTATCTATAATGAGTCCTAATGAAACTTATACCTTCTAGGTGCAACAAAGGTTTTGATATGACTTTCTTGCCTCCCCCCCCATAGAACAAGGAGAAATATGACGATGATGATGTCATTTTCCAACTGTAAATTGGAGACAACTATTATAGAGGTAATCTCTTATAAAACCGGTAAAAATGCCTTCTTTAATTGACTAATAGACATAAGAACTGTGAAAAGGATTATACTCTGTTCAGAACCAAATATAATACTAAAGTCCTTGGGCTATGCACTTAGGCAAAGTATATTAATGCAGGAGCTCTGACATCAGCAATGGATTGTTCTACCAGGGGGATGTTGGCCAGGGGATCCAAGGCCCCACAAAAGGTAAGGGCTCCTTGCCCCTAAGTTGGGATACCTGCAGGAGGAGAGGCGATAAGACCCTGCTGCCGAAGACCTGACGTTAACATGGGAGGGATGTATTGAGACCGCACATGCAAGGGTACAGATGGCCTCTGGAATGCCAGAGAGTGTTCCCAAAGGCCACTAAACCAATAAAGCAAATACGGGTCTCCCTGAGTCAAGCAAGACTCCACCATCAGCACCAGCTACACTTCACCTGCCTGGAAATACTGTGCAGCAGAGGCAGCCATGTGCCTGTATATCCCAAATCTAATTGGCTGTTGGCTCTCTCCTTGGAGGAATAACCCATGGCTGATGCCACAAGCCTACATCCTCTACAGGTTAGGAGATGTCATAAGCCACAGTAAGACCCTGTTATATTTATCAGGGGGTAAAAATGTAATTCATGAATTAACATATCATCCAAACATATGTGTCTATGCCAAAGTAACCTACCATAACTATTAGTGCTGCTTAAATACCTATATATCTAATTGCTTGTGCTTCATTAGTAGGATCGAAAGGTTACTCCTGAACAAACTGTCAGCCCATGAAAGGAAACAGCCAGAATTGACCAGAATCCAAGTCAACAGCTCCAGAGAGAGAGGACAGTTTTACTTCTCATCCACCTGTGCCCCTTTTCTAAGCCTAGGGAACAATCTGCGGAAGAGGGGGCGTGGTAGAATGTAAAGGCTGCGATTGGGGTGAACGGTGAAACTACAGCGATGTAGTCTGGACACTCATTTGATCAACTTGATTGAACAAACAACCTGTCAACCTCCACTGAATGGTGGGACTGTGGGGGTTTGGGCACAACAGTCTATAGATTGGTTTTGCACGAAGGATGCTTATACTCATGGATTATCACTTATAGCTAAAAAATGAAAAAAAATAAACCTGAAAGATGCAGAAAAAAAAAAAAATACATAGGACAAATAAAGGTAACAGGATGACTAATTTTTCACATAATCATATAAAAGAAGGCATTAGAAACTTGGGATGCCTGGTGTGGTGGTGCACACCTTTAATCTCAGCACTTGGGAGGCAGAGGCAGGGGGATCTCTGTGAGTTCAAGGCCACCCTGGTGAGTGAGTTCCAGGACAGCTGGGGCTACAAGGAGACCCTGTGTCAAAAAGACCCAAAATGAAAGAAAGAAACTTGGGATAACTTAAAGGTGTTTTTATTTCCCTAAGTAGGAAATACTACTTAAGCAAAATTCATTTCTTTTGAAAAGACATTTCTAGTACACAGAGACATGTTGTTGTGTTTTACATTTAATATTCTAGCATTCATTATTGCTGTACTGCTTAACATAATTAGTAGGCCATTGAATAAAAGTAGTTTACACTCATTCTGTTAACACTAATTGAGCATATATATTATGCGGATGTTATACCAGGTGCTGAGAAAATGAAAATGAATAATTGAGGTTCCTGTCCCTGGGGAGTGTATAATCCAAGTCAGAAGTAGATAGGCTACTAATAGTACTACACAGTACTAGGGGAGGCATACTGTGCCAGGGTATCAGTTAACCACCTGGCAAACAGCTCTGTGTGCACAAGGAAAGGATGCTATAGAGGGTGGGTTGGAGATTTCAATCCATAGATTAAAATAATTTTTTATTCTCTTTTGTTATATTTTCTGGAGTTATTAAAATATGGGTATTAGTATTTTTATTTACTGAATTTATTAGAATAATTTAGCTTTATTTTAGTTTGTAGCTACAGTGTTTTTATCAATAAAAATATTCCATGTCAAGCTGGGTGTGGTGGTGCATGCCTTTGATCCCAGCACTCAGGAGGCAGAAGCAAGCATATCTCTGTGAGTTCAAGGCCAACATAGTCCATAGAGTGAGTTCCAGGCCATCTGGGGCTACAGGGAGACCCTGTCTCAAAAACACTAATATATATATATATATATATAATATATATATATATATTCCATGTCAAAATAACTTCTGTAGTTACTGGGGACTTTTGGCCTTAAATGCCAAATACTTTCTTCCATTTGGAACTTTTAGTAGCATTGTAGTGGAAGAAAACCTTGAGGTGACAAAGCCTGCCAGTGAGTACTGTGTCAAAAACTTGGTCTAAATACATCCTATGATTAACAAGGTCAATCATGCACCCAGTGCTTTGCCTTTCAGTCAAATGAAGCCAACTTTTGTCAACCTTTTTCTGTACTGAAATGGTATACTTAAGACTTGCAGCAAAGGTTAGTGTAGCTGAGATAATAAGACCCAAGCTAAAATCATGATTTCACAGCAGCCTGCAAGCATGTAAGCACACAGCCAAGCGCACCAGGTGAAGGCCTTTGCTGCCCAGGTAATCCCTCTCTTCCTCACATGTCCCACCTCCTGGTCCAGTGCCTGAGCCTTTTCTTTCTTTCTTTCTTTACTCTTTGCCAATTCCTTTCCAATATTTATATTTTAGTAAAAATTTAGCTCACTACATTATTTTTCCTTACTTTTTCAGGACTTACAAGAGAATTTTCACATAATAAACTACTGACATTGTTATACAAGAGAAGAATATTCCATTGCCTGAACTGTGTTAACTCAGCCTTGTTTCAGGAATTAGAGAAATGTGGAAAGTGGGTGATGTTTAGTAAGCACTTAATGGTTGGAACGCTCTTCACATATTAGCCGCTTAAAAAGAGAAATTTAGTATCTGTAAGAACTGATAGACTGCATTATGAGCCACGTTTTCCTGTCTACAAATTAAATAACATATGTTTAGCAGGGAAGAAGCAGGAGCCTAGTGCAGGAGAAAAAGAACTTTGATGTGATATCTCAAATACTTTTCCCACAATTCACCTTGCCTCTCGATGCAAAGGACTGACAGTGGAAAGAAGTCTGTAACACATGAATCTTCAGTGTAGCATTTTGATTCTTATTACTGTTAGCTTCAAGTGACATTTGCCTTCATACCAATCCATCCTTAGCCACCAAGACACAGCATTGCTATGGGCCAATGATTTCAACTTTTATCTTCGTTTTCAGAGGGATTAATTGCCTAATCATTATGTTCTGTTTGCATTTCATCATACAAGCCTCTTTGTAAAGGCAGTTAAATATTCATGATGCTTTATCTTTACCCAGAGTATTAAGTCCCATCTTCATAATCAATTTTTATCAAAATATATTCTATTTGCATTTGTAAACTAAATGTTCTCTTGCCTTTCCAGTTTATAACTACAAAATGAAATTACGTTTCCTTTAATGACTCTATTATGATGACTCAGAATTGTCATCATGTTCAATTACAGGGAAGCCAGTCTTTTTATCAAGTTCCACCTGAGGATCTTTATACATGCTGCGAACTGAAGCTTTCCTCTAGGGTTTCATCAGTCTTTCTTTTCTCTGCCCAGTAGTTCCTACTTGCTCCACTGTGGTCACCTCTTCATAGAACACACTGTCTCTCATGCTATTATCATGTCATTCTCGCCCCCATCCCACCTCACTGGGGGTGATATCACAACCTTAGGATAATGACTAGCTCTTAGGGAGTGAAAATATCTTAACTATTTTATGTGTAAAGCACACAAATGCATAAAGTACATACATTTTAATGATTTTTTTTAAATTAGTTTTTATTGATGCTTTGTGCATTTCATACATTTTTTCCAATTCAGTTCAGGCTTATTTCCCTTTCCCTCCCCCCCACCCCCACCCCATCCCAGATCATGCATTCTGCCATAACTGTCCTGCATCTTTCTCTCAGTTTTTTTTTTTTTCATTTTTAGCTATAAGTGATAATCCATGAGTACAAGCATCCTTCATGCAAAACCTATCTGCAGGCTGTTGTGCCCAAACACCTACAGCCCCACCATCCAGTGGGGGGTGACAGGTTGTTTGTTCAATCAAGTTGATCAAATGAGTGTCCAGACTACATTGCTGTAGTTTCACCATTCACCCCAATCGCAGCCCTTACATTCTACCACGCCCCCTCTTCCGCAGGTTGTTCCCTAGGCTTAGAAAAGGGGCACAGGTGGATGAGAGGTAAAACAGTCCACTCTCTCTGGAGCTGTTGACTTGGACTCTGGTCAATTCTGGCTGTTTCCTTTCATGGGCTGACAGTTTGTCCAGGAATAACCTTTCGATCCTACTAATGAAGAACAAGCAATTAGATATATAGGTATTTAAGCAGCACTAATAGTTATGGTAGGTTACTTTAGCATAGACACATGTTTGGATATGTTAATCCATGAATTACAATTTTCCCCCCTGTTAAATATGACAGGGTCTTACTGTGGCTTATAACATCTCCTAACCTGTAGAGGATGAGAGGAAGCAATATGGTGGGAGTCTAAGGAGAGTTCTAGGGATTTGATGGGAAAAAAAAAAACGTTGCTGAAAATTGCTCTAATCTTTTATCCAAGTCTGAGAACAGTCCAGCCTGTTACTTTCCTTCTCATAGTTAAGCTGAGAAGACCTTGCAAGTGTTTCACAAGATTGGCTTAAAGATTCTGCAGTTATAGAAAATAAGCATCCTCCATTAGTGCTGATGTGGTAGCCCTAAGGTCACGTTCTTCCTTCGGCATTTCACAAAGCCCTTTCCTGCAAGGTTCCTGTCCGGCATCTTATTCATTGATGGCCCCTCTTCTGTCCCGGGCACTTTTGGATACACCTATGTTAAGGCCTTCAAATTCTCCTCTCTGATTCCATTTTTCCATCTTGGAGCTGCTATTTTTCAGGGCAATTGATAAAAGAGAATTCCATTTCCTTTAGGGTGGCCTCCCAAAAGAAAATTGCATTGGAACATTTGAGTCTGATATGGTACAGTTTTCAAGTCTATGGTTTCTGATTTGAGTTTCCTCTAAGAATATAATATCAACAGTCTGAGATTAGTCAAAACCAAGTCAATTCCCTTTTGATTTCCCTTTCATCTGATATGAGACTGTCTCAGCAGTCTTCCCTGCTATTGTGGAGATCATGCTGCCCAAACCAATAGAAACATTTAAGAAGCAGCCAAGAAAGTCTTTACCAACATATGATGGTTAGGAGATCTTGAAAAATCTATTATGACTTTATCTTATCTTAGATTCCTTCACAAGAATGGTCCAACAGAGTTGTCAGTTGTTTAATGTAGATCATGCATATTTTTCCAATATTTCATATTAAGGGATACACTGACAAGAAGTGAACATTTTCCATTACTTCTCATTTCCACACAGGATCACGAATGTGGGGGACTGCAAAATATTTGCCAAGAGTAAAAGATTTCGGAATGCATGGTTATTAAAATTAATTCAAAAATCAAATTAGTAATTAATCTTGAGTTATTGGGAGTACTAGGCTGTGCTGCATTATTACTTCACCTCAGCCTTGGTTCTGAGCACAGAATGTGCACTTTGCACCGCAGGTGCTGTCACACAGTGAACACAATGCGCGCTGTCTGAAACACCTGGGCTCAGACTCAAGACTGTCACATGCTATAATTTACAGCATTTTTTCTACACAGACAAAGCTTTCTGCTCTTACAGAAACAGAATGGCTTAATGACTGAAAACGCAGTCTTTTAATATTTTCCTATTACCACTCCTTAGCATGTAGGGATCAAATAAACACATTTCTTGGTTTTATTGTAGTACATTTTTAAATATAAAAATTGCTGTTTGAGGTACTCATTTGAGATTTATAAAAATTCATTAAATTAATTATGGCCTAGGATTGAGGTCAGAATTTCTAATAGTTTCTGAAAGGGCTCTAAATGTACTTCTTCCATTTTTGTACTATGTATTTATGGAAAGTGGGGTTCTCAGCATTTAGAATTATAAAATCAAAATATTGACACAATTGTGGAGAACAGTGAAAAATGGTCTACATTCTGCAGTGTCAAATGTACATCCATAATTTAAATCTTTATGTTAGAATAAACAAACACATCAAAAATATTTTTATGAAATATGGCTTTCCTCTTCAATAAATGGTAAAATTATGTGTATACTAAAGAATTGCTAAAAAATAAGTTTTCTTTAGTTATTTAAGTTCTTGCTGAAACTTTGGTATTGATTGACATAGGCTAACATAGAAATATAAATTAAAGTATATATCTTACAAATATGATTTCATATACCCCATTTGGGACAGCTAAATTATTTTATTCTTTGTCATTAAAAAATAATGTATATTGTAAAACATGTTGCACACAATAAAATATACTAATTTAATTTTTCAAAAAAGTTTCCTTATGGTTTATTATCATCAAATATTTTATTTGTACACCTATTATATCTACATAAATACCAGAGGTTGTAGAAAAATTTCTCCAGTGAGTAGGAAAGGTTTAAGAAGCCTTGCACTGTTAAGCAAATGGTTTTTGGTATTAATCTCAGTACTGACAGTCCTGGGTCTCAAGACAAACCAGCATCGTTGATCACTCTCATTGGAAGCTCAGCTCGGTGCCTGCTTGGAGACCACTCTGGCAGGAGCTCTGCTGTGAGCTCCTGAGGTGCAGTGTTGGGTTTGCTTCCTTAATCCTGCTACCTCTCTCATCTTATTTCTCATTTCAAAAAGCAAATCTGTAGAACAACATCTTTCATATAAAAGTCAAATATGTTATCTTATAATCAATATGTGATTCTTTCAGAGACTAGTCATTTAGGTGGTCTTTCTATAATGAGCATGTATAATGGGATGCTATTATTTTCTGGTAGCTGGAAGTGGTGAATCATCCTATTTGGTAATCACAGTTTGCTGCCTGTCAAGAAAAAAAATTAAATACTCTATGATATTGCTTAGTCCTCTGCCTCTCCTTCTCAATGCCACTGCTGTGTCTCTTGAGAGACCCAATATGTTAGGGCATGTCCATTGGAAATTGAAGCTGCATAATCTATTACAATGCAAAATAGGAATCAACCTCATGCTGTGGATAGCATTGAAACAAGCTTGTTATGTTTATAAAGATCGCGCTGCTAAGAACATCCTCAGTTGGCCCACATATGGGCGCTGATGAGGCTGTGCATCTCTCATTTAATTTATAGTTAGAGTCTCCACCTTTGAGGTTTAACTAGCTTTTCAATGGTATGTTTTTGCACCTGTTCAGTGTTGCTAATCCCAAGACTATTTTCTTCTTTATCCCATGGAATTATCCAGAAAGGCCAATTACGGAAAAAAAAAAAAATTCAGAGAAATAGAAATGTGCTGTGTTCCAGAGGGTTATGAAATGTAACACTGGAGAAAACGAATCCATCTTTGAATTTGTTATTGTAATTTAAAAGCAAATGTTTTATAGACATCAACATTGGTGCACACATCAGAAAGCTTTTAATGAACTTTAAAACACCTACTAATTTCTGATGGACTTAATTTAGATATTTGTAAGGTTCTTGATGTATAGACTAATGGATACACACAACTCTTCCTTCTCTCTTCACCAGAATGCATGGCTTCATATCTTGGAACTTTCCTACCGGCTGGAGGAGAGTAGTGAATGCTCACTTCTCTGCTTCATAAATGGAGAGGCTGCAGCTCAAAGGCATTACTTGTTCTGCCAACCCCATAATTTGCCATAATGCCTGAAAGATGATCAAGTGGACTCTCAGCTCCCTAAGCACTTTCTGGCAGCTTTGTTTTATTCTGAAAAACACAGGTTATTAAGTTTTTCAGAAGACTTATTTTCTGTTAGGTTTTTAGGATAATGCTCAAACACAGCCAGGAAAAAAGAAAAAAAAATCAGGTGTTAGTTCTATGGACCTTAAGATGAGAAAAGATTAGACTGAAAAATATATGATGCAATAAGTGAGATAAATCTCAAAGAAATCTGTTTTTTTTTAATTTTCTTTCTCAAAGTTTTAATGATTCACATTTACTGTGTTTTGAGATGCCTAAAAAGAATTAGCCTAATTTGTAACCTAATTCAACTATTATGGTATACTTTGGTACTGCAGAATTAAATCTCACCAGTAACATAGAAGTTTATTTATCTTTTCTGCTTTTATTAGAAAGATTTCATATGTCCTGACTGCTTAATGCAACTGCTCAAATGTAATTAAGATAAAATCAAAGTGGATTATGTAATACTCAGTTATGAATAAGGAGCTTGGGTACATTAAAAGGAGTCCTGAACAAATATGTAAATTCAACCATGTGATTCAATGTTATTCTGTTCAGTCTCACAATTTCAGCTCCTAAAACAATTGTGGTTATACTATCTCAGTCATCCAATCCTAATTTGGGTTTTCAATAGATTAATAAGCTATCCACTCAGAATTTTAAACTAATGAAAACTTGGACAAGCTAAAACACTTTGTAAGACAGCCAAAATCTTTGAAGTTATGACATATCCCCATTATAGTTTTCCTCTGTTCTGCTTCCTTCAGCACAAAGAAGCATCTCTGCGATTACTCAGTCTGCTCTCAGTGTATTTCTGAACATCTTTTTTCCTTTCCCATGACTGCAGATTTTTCCCTGCCAGAGACTACTTGTCATTTACATTCATTGTGCTCTGATAAAGGGCTGTCATAGCTTTAAAGTAGGCAAATTCAGGAAAGTAACCTTCAAGAAACCATTTCAAATCAAATGCTTATCGATGTCCCTCTCATCATTTCTTATCTTAAAATGAATAGTTGAGAACCAAATCCTTTTGCCACGTACTATCTGGGAAGGAAAATGGACTGTACCTCCCACAAGGGAGAACTGGCAGTTTGATAAGCTTCAGATATGCTGATACTTATGCATCTGTCATTTTGTTCACTCAGAGTAGTTTGGCCTCCTGGCAGCTTGTTCTTGGTTTAACGATGCCAGTGGGAAGGTGAGTTAAATCGGGAAAGAAAATCCTACATGTAAATTACATTGAGGACTGGCTTCTCCAGAAACTCCAGTTCAGGGTGGAGACTTCAGGGGCTCAAGGGACAAGGGGGTAGGGAAGCCAATACTTCTCGGATGCTCAATAATGTATTCCTCTGTCTCAGTGTACTGTGGTTTACAAAATCACCCTGAGATAGAGATTAAATAATGCAGGGATACTTTAGCATATTCTAAAATTTCCAGTCAGGGAATGGATGCCTCAAACTATGAGTGTAGAAATATTAGTAGCTTAGCAATTAGTGGTGAGATTACTGGGGTTTTATTTCTCACCTTCCTATTACATTTTCGGATTTAATGTTTCATGTGGATATTTATAATTTGTAGCTATAATTTATGAACAAAAGTAAAAGAGACATAGAACTAGCTTTTTAGGACACATGGAAGTTGAAAACTTTATAACTATAGTTTGGAAGCTCATAAATACCAATTAAAATGCTTTGTCAACTACAGGCAATGCCTACAAGAGTCTTGTAATAAGAAAGTGGAATCACTATACCTGTGTTAGGTCAGTTGGTTAAGTCAATATCAGAGCAGAATCAACTTCCAGTTTCTTCAAGCAGCTAGTGATAGCTGAACACATTTCACCCTCTGCTTTTTTCAGACAGGTGTCACTATGTAGCCAGGTTGGCCTTGAGCTAGAACTCCTCCTGCTTCATCTTCTCAACTTCTGGTATTTCACATAATCAGGGCTATACCCAATTTATAATGTAGAGAAGGTTCATCCTCTAAAAATCTAAAAGACATTTATTTTCCTGTCCCTGAAAACAATAGAAGATGCTGTAGAAGGAGTTTAGGGTCTGTTATCAGTGTCTTTTATTCTCAATATTTGAAATGTCTAGGGCTGAATGATAGGGAAAAGATATAGGATCAGAGGTAGAGGAAGAGAAAAAGAAAGAGGGGAAGAGAGGGAGGAAAGGAGGGAGGGAAGTAAGAAGGCAGGGAGGAAAAGAGGGAGGGAGGGAGGGAGGGAAGAAGGAAGGGAGAAAAGTAAGAGAGGAACAGAAAAATGAATCTTTAGCAGTGTGTTTTCCAGTGAAAGAAACAAGGAGACTGGCTTTGGAACCGAAGTCAGGGAAGCATCCACAGGTAAATACTGCACTGTGAGGAGGAGGAAGAAGAGACACAAGGGGTGTCTGGGACAGCTAGTCTAGTTACTGCTTTGCATGCACAGGGACATTTTCCCTCATCCCTGCTGAGGAGGAAGCGGCATCCTGACAGCTTCTGACAGATAACTTGGTTGTTTTGTTACAGGGGTTTCATTTCCTGTGGATGAATAATAAACACATTTTTTTCCTTTTTTGTTGTTTTAAAATAAGGCTGTCTTATCAGAAAATGTGTTAAGTTATCATGTATACTCTTATTGCTATTTCTACATATTTGATAGGAACAAACAACTCTCTAGAAGATGATTTTCAAGACTTTGAGTCATGGCTGGTGTAATTCCACCAGTAGAGCATCCCAGAGGATCTAGGATCTGAGGAAGAGGAAGGAATGTGTAGACTCCCCTTCAAAGCATAACTGCTTCCACTTCTTTGTTTTGCCTCCTGACCAGCTTGGTGCCATCTGTTTATGACCTCCATTTCTCTGATGGCACAGCTCCAGATGGCTCTCTTACTAAGTCTTTCTGCTGGTCAAGCTTTGGTCTTCCCAGCCAGAAGCCAGGTAGGGCAACGTAACCTCTAGCCCAGCATGCTGGAGTGTGGCTCCTTGGAAATGGATGCAGCAGCTCTAAGTCTTATCATCACAGTCTGTACCATCCTATCTTCAAATGCTTGAATATTTGGAGGCATCTATTGCATTCAATGGCCCTGGAATGTAGCACAGACTTGCAAAGACAAAAACCTAGTCTCTGTTCTTGGATAGTTTGAAACCCATCTTGAGATCACAGTAACTATTTCTAGTAACACTACTAAGCACATAAAGAGAGATGGTGAGGGCTGGGAAGGGGATTCGATCCCAGTGCTCTTCTAAGTGGGTGGTGATCGGGACTTCATTCTGCATGGAACTTTTCCCCAGATGCCCAGTGCTCAGCTAGCTTGTTGGTGTTTGACAGCGCTATTGAGAAAGGACATGCAGTGGTATATGCTGGTCAATGCCATGCTCATGGGGAGAAAGGCTGGATTTTGAAATACAGATGAGATTTGGGAGAACATTTTAGTCTGAAAAAGAATAAAAAAAAAACAAAAAAAAAAAACTGTGAGAGGGATAGCCCGGAGACATTTCTGCGTTTAACTTCCTGTGCTCACTGCCTACCCATCCACTGGTTCACTTTCAATGGGCAATGTCAAGAACTTTAAGGATAGATTTCTCTGGCAGCTAATGGTTGTAAAGAAGGCTTACCTAGTGAAAGCAGCTTAGTTGCTGTCCTTGCTTTGACAGCGCTCACAGTCCTGCTGCTTCCTTCCCTTGCTCCCATTCTTTCATCCCCAGCCTTCTTATAGGTCCCTTGTGTCCTCTTTGTCTGTCTCCTCCCCCGACCCCCGCCTGACCAGGGAGACAAAGCACGTGCAGTTACCAAGGCACCAAGCTGAAGTGATTATGCCAGCTAGCCAAGAGCTTCAACACCAGCCTTTTATATGCCTTTCTCATTATTCCCTCAAGGATTCATTCCTCTCTTCTGTGGTTGGCAAAATGGAAGGTCCAAGATTTGACATGGTCCCAGTGTCTCATACATGGAAATCACACTGATTTTCTGTTTCTTTACGTTCCCTTTTCTGTAATGGTACCCCTGCACAATTTCAGCTTCACCTTATCCCAAACACAGCCTTAGCCCCAAGGCAATCCAATTCATATAGATCTTCAACTTTTTTAGATACCTAATGAAACTTTTAGCAATAATTCTGTGTCCTTTTGTGGTCTGAGATTCCAAGGTATGACCTTGGTTTTATAATAAAAGAAGAGTAAGCCTCCCTCCCCCAGTCCCCCTGCCTGTCACTTCCATTGTGTTGCTCTGTTTTGGCTTTCTTGTTTTCCCTAGTATCTTTGAAAGGTTTCTTCCTGGTTGCCTCTTCCAGTGACTTGACAACAGTTCTCTTATCTTCTAATCACCTAAAAAGCATTTTGGCTGCTTTGGAAAAATGTGTCTGTCTCCCTGTCTCATTAAGGAGCATCTGACTCCCTCTGAAAGTACAAGAGAGGGATGCACAGAGCACCTTCTAGAACCAGAAAGTCTCCTGGAAATTAAGGCCCATTAGTGTTTTTTATGACATCAAAGAGCCACCCACACATTTAAAATGTCCTGTTTTGTTTTGGATTGGACAGCATGGGACATTAATGCAAACTTATTTGCTTCTGAGTTTATCATAGGAATCAAAGAAAAGAACAAGGGAGAAGACAGTAGAACAGAGAATTCTGACTCTTTCATCTTAGGCTGTTTCTTGAAAGAACAAAACAATGATCCTAAAAGATTCTCAGAACTCTCTCTGCCTTGCTAAGGTGCTTATTGCTCTCTGTGAGTGACTTGCCTAGGAGTCTCCCTCTTAGCCTTTCTGAGCACTAAGACAAGGCAAATACAGCCACAAGGTGTCAGTCTTGCTAACAGGGCGCTGTACCCACAGGGCCTATTGTAATTATGCATATGTAATTTGGATTTCATTCTCATTCTTAGAATAGGTTCATTGGGAAAGGTACATTTTGATCTTTTTGATCGTCATTGTGAGTTGCCTCCTTCACTTCAAACAAAGTATGACTCTTAGCTGTCAAGCAAAGCTCAGATCTCTAATCTGGAAATTGGAAGAGATGACAATACTTGTTTTTCTGGTTAATTGTTAGCTTTAAATTAGAAAAGTGGTTTAGCTAGGTTTCACAAGCATCATTTAGTAATCATGCAACAAAGATTAGCACCCTTAACTTGCAAATTTGCACGTGGAGGGGCTGGAGCATGGATCACTGTCAAAGCACTTGCCATGCAAGCATGAGCACCTGAGTTTGGATCTCCAGCATCCTCATAACTGAGTTCATGTCACAAGCATCCACATAAGATGCTGGTCATGACCACCCATGCAAATGAGTCCCCATCTCTCTGTTTTTGTATAAAAAGCTGAACTTATCCTTCAAGTGCCTGCAACCCCAAACTCTCAGGAGACAGGGACAAGGGAAATCTCTGGGGCTGGTTGGCCAGCCAGTCTACCTAAATGAATCTTCAAGTTCCTAGTTTGCTGTATTTGGATACCAAAGACATATCTTATAATTGGCAGAGTGGATCTGGAGTGACTCCATGTTAGAGTAGCTAACGCCAGCTCACAGAGTCCAGCCATGAACTTCTTTTCCCAATTTGCATTGAGAGATGGCAGGCTTGGAATCAATCACGGTGGGAATATGCCTTTACAGAAATGGGCTAACCCAGCAGGCCACTTTTCCCTCAGAATTCAGGTATCCTCATATAACTCTTTAGATCTAGGTGTTCAGATTTCACCTCCACCTTTCAGTGACTTTTCAGTTTCTAAATTACTTTGAAGAGACTTTATCTAAACAGAGGACTGGTAAAACAACAAAAAAAAAAAAAAAAAAAAAAAAAAAGCCATAATACCAGTACCATCATATGTCATTCCTGCTTCAGAGAGTCTTACTTAATCCCATATTTTCTGTTTAGGTTATAAAGCTCTGGAGCTGTGCTCACTTCAGCAGAGCTAAAATCAGAATGATACAGAGATTAGCAAGGATGACATGCAAATTCGTGAAGTGTTCCATAATTTTAAGAAAAAAAACATAAAGCTCTGCAGGTATGAAATCACTTTTGTACTCAGGCTTGGATATTGAAGTGTGTGCTTTCTATGGTCTACATATAATGTATACAATTACTTTATGTATTATTCTTATTACTACTATCTTTGGAAGGAGAAGCAGATTGTTTACTGCATATACTAGGAGGAGCTTCAGATTTCCTTCTGTGTTCTAACCTGCCAGGCCACAGACAACCTAATTTCAAGAAGGAAGAAGAAAGTTTGTCAACTACATCTGTCTCTTCCAATCCAACCTGATTCCCAGGCTAGCATCAGAGTCTGGTATAAACCCAGTACTTCATCTATTCAGCAGCTGCCTGCAAGATTGTTTATTTTATAGCTCCATGACATGCAGAATAAGAAGTTTAGTGACTCCTAGGTGCTTTACAGCTGCTCTAAAATGTTCACTATCATGGCTGGAGAGATGGCTCAGTAGTAAAGATCATTGGCTGCTCCTGCAAAGGACTCAAGTTGGATTCCCAGCACCTACATGGTGGGTAACAACCATCCCTAACTCCTCTTCTGGTCTCCATGGGCACTGTATGACATGGATGCACACCGGAATACATACCTGTTCCATGCCTAGTACGGGGTTATGTATTTCTGACTCCTAATCCTAGTTACATTGAAGTACAACAAAGCCTAATATTTTTAAATTCATATAACTTCCACTCCTCAGCTGGACTTTTAATGTTGCCTATTTTCCCATAAGCCATTCAGATTTCCTTCAAAGTAGAAGAAGAACAAAAATGACTTGCCTAGCAAGGACACTGCCAGACAAGAAAGTATACCAGGACCTAGAAAGAAATACTCTTTGGGGGAGGCCTCTCTCATTCCATTAAAAAACTTCACATCCTGTACATATGAGGGTGGACAGAGAGGTAAGATTCATGCGTGGTGGGGACATGTTACATGGTCACATTAAGAAACATAGTGATGCACTTACTGCTCAGGTTATGGGCAGAGAAAATGTGGAGAGAGCTAGGCTGTTAAAATAATTTGTACAAATAGCTTGAGTGTTAAACCAGAATAGCAAGCTGCTTCATGACTTTTGGGAAATGACTTCAAGCCACTCACTAGTTGTTCCAGTCATGACACCATGAGCAATTTGCAGAGGGACTGCATCAAGACAGCAGAGGATGTTGGTAGCTTCTGAGCTCAATTCTAGGCCAGGTGCCCTGGGGCTATGGGCTTGTCAATAGATGTCCTGGAAACTCAGAGCCCTGGCAGGAGAGAGTTGGGGATCCTGGTCCATCCTTGATATGTGGCTCCAGCTCTACCCTCCGCAACCCTGGGTCCCAAGAGTCCTTCATAGCATAAGAACAGCTAGGATTCAATGGCAGAGATGAAGCTCATCTGTTTAGCATCGTGGAGTCTCAATCTTATGTTTCTTGTTTGAGGGATGAATCTCTGGTGTTTTGAAATCTTTTTTGCATCCAGGCTTGAATATAATGTTCTCTATGGACTTGAGCTTAATGAGGTTGAGGTTGTTGGTTTTTTTCATTCTGGAGAATATATATATATTATATATATATATATATATATATATATGAACTCCATATATATATTATTTTGAATTTGATATTGTAAACTAAACCTAAATTAAAAAATAACTTTCTATACCACTTTTATGATTCAGATATGATTAGAGTTATAAAGTCAGGCTTTCACAATTTGAGGATGGGTGAACTGTCTCTCTTCACATACTTTTATATGCGGTGTTGCTTTTATTCATATTGGCTGCCCCTGTCTAAAGATCCCGGTAATGTCTTATGATCACAAGTCCTTTCCAAGGGAATCTGAGAGTTCCTTATTGGTGATTGGTTAAATAAGTGTGCCTGTTTTATGTTGCATGACCCTAGACAGTCTTTGACATATTCAAATCAACATTGGAACTTGAACAATTGGTCTCATGGCTTATCTACAATTGTTTGCCATGAATGATGATAGCAGAGGCAAAGTGAGTGTCGAGGAACACAACTAATGCCAGTGGAAGCTGGGAGTGAAACACCCTGAGAACACGGCTATCTATAGTCCTCCTCCACCTGAACAGCAGTCACAGCTGTCTTTCAATTCAAGACTGTTGTCACACTGAGCTAGTCCACAAAGGGTTTCATGATTTCGCTCCCTCATTTGCAAGAGTAAAACATTCCTGAATAAGGAACTACAGCAGTTTAAGAATGAAAAAACCAGGAGATTTGTGTCTGATAGGACCAGAAGTTTAAACAAAAAATAGGTAAAATTAAAAAAAAAAAAAGGTAAAATCTTAAATGCACGGCAAGGTGCTATTAAGATCTATCCACTGGATGGATTTGGTGATCTGATTTTCACTGTGTAATATTTTATTTTAGACTTTGAAATGCACAACAGATTCAAAAGTTAATTGCAGAAATGAGGAGAAAGTTTATCACAGTGTTTGTGAGCTTATCTTTATCCACCACAGCAGCTTATTACTACTGGTTTATCAGAAATGTGAGAATACAAACACATCAATAAGGCTCATTTATTGATTCTATAAGCAAAAATTAAGTAGTTCTTATTCTTAAATTTTTGGATCAAAGGTGAATATTAATAACTAAATAAATACTTGAAAAACTCTGTGATGAGTTCTCTCATCCCCCATCCCCAAGAAGAACCCAAACCAACATCTGAGGCAAGCTGTGCCCATCTGTGCAGTAGTGGCACAACTGTTGTGAGGGTAACCAACCTCCCTTTGCCTGGCTTTGAGGCCCACTCCACAGAAGGCAACCCATGCTTGGTACTGTAAGCCAGGCTCACAATCCAGAACTGCAGAGGTTGTAGGTCTAAGGAGGGAACTTATTTATTGTTAACTAAACTGACATTACATCAAACTGCCTTTTAAACCTATGTTTATACCTTTTAAACAAAAGCTACTCTTAGCCTTAATCAGAGAAGCCTCTTTTCCCAGTAAATGGCAGTGAATTCAGACTCACGGCTGCCCAAGATGCTGAGGATAAATGACAGTTCAGGGATTCAACACTAAAGAAGATATTTATTGTACATCACAAGGCTTAGGGAACATTGTGGAAGGTGGGGCAGAAAGTATGCATGGGAGGAAGATAAAGTGAATGGTTTCCAAAACTCCGTGATCTAGAGTTTCACAACTGCAGTTATATTGGGCCCCCATAAGACTTTCCCTATCAAGGATCAATCATGGAAAAGGGAGGGGTTCCCAGACCCTATTACTTACTGATAGACTATCTACTGTTGATAGATTTGGGGAGCAGGGATCCAGTGTCTTCAGTTGTGTACGCACTCCTCAGCCCACCAGGCTCCAAAGGATAGCTCCAAACCCATGGGGACACAGACAGACCTGTTAAACTCAGTGGACACAGAAAGCAAAATGAATAGATGAGAGATGATAGGGACTGGGAATAGTCAGTGTGCATATATACTTATGTGAAATTGTCAAAAAACAAATTAATGAAAAATGCTGATTTAGGAGCTGGAGAGATGGCTCAGCAGTTAATAGCCCTGGCTGCTCTTGCAGAGGACCTGGGTTTGATTCCCAGCAGCTCACATGGTGACTAACAACCTGTTTTCAGTTCCAAGGAGATCTGACTCCCTCTTCTAACCCCAGTTCCAGAGTATCTGACTCCTCTTCTGAACCTGTGACATTGCACAGCACAGGTACACTTATGTATCATGCAGGCAATACATTCATATACATAAAATTAAAATAATTTTTGGTCTTTTTGAGACAGGGTCTCCCTAGCTCCACTGGCCTGAAACTTGCTATGTAGATAGAGCTGACTAGCTTGAACTCTATCTGCTCCCAAGTGCTAAGATTATAGGCATATACCATCATGCAAAAAAGATAATAAAATATTTCTTAAAAGAAAAAGTAGATTCTAGATTTTATTCCTTTATTAATTTATATGCAATGATTTAAGATCAGAGGCGAGATTCCAGAATCTTATTTTTACTGATTAAATTTGTGCTTTGACAATTTCATATGTATATTAGGTTTTCAATTACTCCCTCACCTCCCATCCTCTTATCTCCCCCCAATTCTGTCATCTGCCATGCCGGAAGTCCCTTTCCTGTAATCCATGACTGTTGATATCTTTGTGATCAGTGTCATCAGTATGACCATGGGGTTTAGAACTATTCACTGAAGCCTGGTGGGCTCACGAGTAGGAACACATGTGAATTTGGAGACTCATGGCTGCTCAAGATGCTTAAGAATAGTTATAGATGACTACTCAGCCACCGAACATGACATTTATACCACCCCATCCAAGGCTTGGGGAACTTGGTGGAAGATGGAGTTGAAAGTGTAAAAGAGCCAGATGACAGTGAGAAAGGCTTCAAAGTGCTATCTTCAGGACATGACACAGTTATTGTAGACAGGATCCGGCAGCAGCCGAGTTCCCCGTATAAGGCCTAAAGAAGACTGGGCTTGTCAATAGTCAATTATGGGTTAGGGAATGGCTCAGAATACCCCACCTTTTCCTGCTAATTATTAGTTATTGATGGATTCTTAAAGAGGGGTAGATACTGTCTTTAGAATCTTCATACTTTATAAGCACCTCCAGTCAATGTGCCGTGCCTAGGAAATATTTCAGAAAGAGACTGCATCAGCCAGTCAGCTTGCATTTAGCATTTACTGTTTGCCTTTTCTATTTGATTTGGATTTCAAGAGATGAGGTACATTATTAAATATTCTGAAAACAAATAAAGCGGAATTTTACCAAGTGTGAAGTCTTCTATCATGCCTTGCAGGCACAGCAGCAGAAGTAGCAAGAAAGGTCACCATTTACCAATCTAGGATTCCCGGATGCCACCCCAAAGGCACCCTTAGGTGAAAATAACATCATTAGATGTCAGCCACATCAGTGGGCCTTATTTGGGTCCACTGACAAATCTTGGTCCTTGATAAAGTTTTTACTATTCTAATTACAGAAGCTATAAGCACAAGAAAATGAATCACAAAGATTTTAGTTTTTTTTCCAAAATAATTAATTGAGCCTTGTCATTCCTATTTATTGCTATTTAAGTTTTCCATCTACACTAAAACATAATAATAAATTATTTTGTTTTTAGCAGCCTTATTTTACTGTTTTGTCTCCATATGGACCCCCTTTGTAGGAAAAAGCTCTGCTGGTCATGAAATTATATTCTGAAGGCCCAATTAACAATGCATTAACTTCAGTGTCTTCTCCATTCCAAAGTTCTTCTCTCGTTCCATAGGACTGGGAACAAAGCAGCTGTTAGTTCTACCTGTGATGCTATAACAAACCCGCTGCAGATCATGTGTTGGGGAAACATTCCACCTCCTTGAATTTGGGCCCCACTTCCTAGCACATCCAGACTTTCCTAAAGTAGCTAGGTGNTATATATAAAACAACAGTGCTTCATTACTTGAGTGTATATATAGTTTTAGAAAGAAAAATGTAGTATTTTACCAATTAGTATCTTTTATTAAGTAGTAAATTGATTAATTTAATGAACTCTCAACCCTTGCATGAGAAACTTTGTAACGGTGTGAATTCAAATGGGAAGTACATTTAAAAATCTCTGCTGCATACTGAAGTAAGATGTTATCTTAGGTAAAGTACTTATGTAAGTGCTAAAATGCAAGCTCAATTAGAAGTTTCTACAGAACACACATGTGACAGACATTGTATAATTATTCAGACAGGTTTGACAGACGTTGCTCAAAAGTTAAGGAAGTGAACCTGTCATTTCAAGGAAAGCACTGACACTATTGGCTGCAGAGATAAATTTCAAGCTTTCAAGGAAAAATTAGAATTTTGAAAAGCATATGCTTCCTACCATGAAGTTGACAGTTTCCTAATACTCGTATAATATATTGATGAAAACAACAGAACTGTTAACAAATGAATAATGAAGTGTGTGGGTTTCTAGAAGCTCTGTTTAGCTCAGTAAATCAATACTTGCCAAATAACCAATAGGTGATGTTCCAAAATGAAATATAAGTAAAAAGAAAATTAATCATATAATACCTCAATGGATTTTATAATTGTGAATTTTAATGTTTGTTATTACTTGCTCTGTTTATATTTCTTGAATTATGTTTCTCTACTCCAGTCAACTCTAAATTAGCTGTCAATCATCACATTTTCAAAGAATGTGAAATATCTAAAATTATACAACTCCATTGTTTCTGTGTAAAATCAGATTTTCTTTGTGCTCAAGCCAAACAAACATGTTAAAACACTTTGAATGCAGAAGCAAACATAATGATCTATACGTTAAAGAGATTTCAAAAATACAAATGACATTTTTCTCTTAGTATTTCATATATATATATGAATTTTGAATTTGATATTGTAAAACTAAACCTAAATTAAAAATAACTTTCTATACCACTATTTATGATTCAGATATGATTAGAGTTATAAAGTCAGGCTTTCACAATTTGAGGATGGGTGAACTGTCTCTCTTCACATACTTTTATATGCGGTGTTGCTTTTATTCATATTGGCTGCCCCTGTCTAAAGATCCCGGTAATGTCTTATGATCACAAGTCCTTTCCAAGGGAATCTGAGAGTTCCTTATTGGTGATTGGTTAAATAAGTGTGCCTGTTTTATGTTGCATGACCCTAGACAGTCTTTGACATATTCAAATCAACATTGGAACTTGAACAATTGGTCTCATGGCTTATCTACAATTGTTTGCCATGAATGATGATAGCAGAGGCAAAGTGAGTGTCGAGGAACACAACTAATGCCAGTGGAAGCTGGGAGTGAAACACCCTGAGAACACGGCTATCTATAGTCCTCCTCCACCTGAACAGCAGTCACAGCTGTCTTTCAATTCAAGACTGTTGTCACACTGAGCTAGTCCACAAAGGGTTTCATGATTTCGCTCCCTCATTTGCAAGAGTAAAACATTCCTGAATAAGGAACTACAGCAGTTTAAGAATGAAAAAACCAGGAGATTTGTGTCTGATAGGACCAGAAGTTTAAACAAAAAATAGGTAAAATTAAAAAAAAAAAAAAGGTAAAATCTTAAATAGCACGGCAAGGTGCTATTAAGATCTATCCACTGGATGGATTTGGTGATCTGATTTTCACTGTGTAATATTTTATTTTAGACTTTGAAATGCACAACAGATTCAAAAGTTAATTGCAGAAATGAGGAGAAAGTTTATCACAGTGTTTGTGAGCTTATCTTTATCCACCACAGCAGCTTATTACTACTGGTTTATCAGAAATGTGAGAATACAAACACATCAATAAGGCTCATTTATTGATTCTATAAGCAAAAATTAAGTAGTTCTTATTCTTAAATTTTTGGATCAAAGGTGAATATTAATAACTAAATAAATACTTGAAAAACTCTGTGATGAGTTCTCTCATCCCCCATCCCCAAGAAGAACCCAAACCAACATCTGAGGCAAGCTGTGCCCATCTGTGCAGTAGTGGCACAACTGTTGTGAGGGTAACCAACCTCCCTTTGCCTGGCTTTGAGGCCCACTCCACAGAAGGCAACCCATGCTTGGTACTGTAAGCCAGGCTCACAATCCAGAACTGCAGAGGTTGTAGGTCTAAGGAGGGAACTTATTTATTGTTAACTAAACTGACATTACATCAAACTGCCTTTTAAACCTATGTTTATACCTTTTAAACAAAAGCTACTCTTAGCCTTAATCAGAGAAGCCTCTTTTCCCAGTAAATGGCAGTGAATTCAGACTCACGGCTGCCCAAGATGCTGAGGATAAATGACAGTTCAGGGATTCAACACTAAAGAAGATATTTATGTACATCACAAGGCTTAGGGAACATTGTGGAAGGGTGGAAGGGCAGAAAGTATGCAATGGGAGGAAGATAAAGTGAATGGTTCCAAAACTCCGTGATCTAGAGTTTCACAACTGCAGTTATATTGGGCCCCCATAAGACTTTCCCTATCAAGGATCAATCATGGAAAAGGGAGGGGTTCCCAGACCCTATTACTTACTGATAGACTATCTACTGTTGATAGATTTGGGGAGCAGGGATCCAGTGTCTTCAGTTGTGTACGCACTCCTCAGCCCACCAGGCTCCAAAGGATAGCTCCAAACCCATGGGGACACAGACAGACCTGTTAAACTCAGTGGACCAGAAAGCAAAATGAATAGATGAGAGATGATAGGGACTGGGAATAGTCAGTGTGCATATATACTTATGTGAAATTGTCAAAAAACAAATTAATGAAAAATGCTGATTTAGGAGCTGGAGAGATGGCTCAGCAGTTAATAGCCCTGGCTGCTCTTGCAGAGGACCTGGGTTTGATTCCCAGCAGCTCTATGGTGACTAACAACAGTCAGTTCCAGAGGATCTGACTCCCTCTTCTAACCCCAGTTCCAGAGTATCTGACTCCCTCTTCTGAACCCTGTGGACATTGCACAGCACAGGTACACTTATGTACATGCAAGCAATACATTCATATACATAAAATTAAAGATGTTTTTGGTCTTTTTGAGACAGGGTCTCCCTGTAGCTCCAGCTGGCCTGAAACTTGCTATGTAGATCAGGCTGAGCTTGAACTACCTCTGCTTCCCAAGTGCTGAGATTATAGGCATATACCATCATGCAAAAAAGATAATAAAATATTTCTTAAAAAGAAAAATGTAGATTTCTAGATTTTATTCCTTTATTAATTTATATGCAATGATTTTAAGATCAGAGGCGAGATTCCAGAATCTTATTTTTACTGATTAAATTTGTGCTTTGACAATTTCATATGTATATATAAGGTGTTTCAATTACTCTCACCTCCCATCCTCTTATCTCCCCCCAATTCTGTCATCTGCCATGCCGGAAGTCCCTTTCCTGTAATCCATGACTGTTGATATCTTTGTGATCAGTGTCATCAGTATGACCATGGGGTTTAGAACTATTCACTGAAGCCTGGTGGGCTCACGAGTAGGAACACATGTGAATTTGGAGACTCATGGCTGCTCAAGGAGCTAAGAATAAGTTATAGATGACTACTCAGCCCCGAACATGACATTTATACCACCCCATCCAAGGCTTGGGGAACTTGGTGGAAGATGGAGTTGAAAGTGTAAAAGAGCCAGATGACAGTGAGAAAGGCTTCAAAGTGCTATCTTCAGGACATGACACAGTTATTGTAGACAGGATCCGGCAGCAGCCGAGTTCCCCGTATAAGGCCTAAAGAAGACTGGGCTTGTCAATAGTCAATTATGGGTTAGGGAATGGCTCAGAATACCCCACCTTTTCCTGCTAATTATTAGTTATTGATGGATTCTTAAAGAGGGGTAGATACTGTCTTTAGAATCTTCATACTTTATAAGCACCTCCAGTCAATGTGCCGTGCCTAGGAAATATTTCAGAAAGAGACTGCATCAGCCAGTCAGCTTGCATTTAGCATTTACTGTTTGCCTTTTCTATTTGATTTGGATTTCAAGAGATGAGGTACATTATTAAATATTCTGAAAACAAATAAAGCGGAATTTTACCAAGTGTGAAGTCTTCTATCATGCCTTGCAGGCACAGCAGCAGAAGTAGCAAGAAAGGTCACCATTTACCAATCTAGGATTCCCGGATGCCACCCCAAAGGCACCCTTAGGTGAAAATAACATCATTAGATGTCAGCCACATCAGTGGGCCTTATTTGGGTCCACTGACAAATCTTGGTCCTTGATAAAGTTTTTACTATTCTAATTACAGAAGCTATAAGCACAAGAAAATGAATCACAAAGATTTTAGTTTTTTTCCAAAATAATTAATTGAGCCTTGTCATTCCTATTTATTGCTATTTAAGTTTTCCATCTTACACATAAAACAGTAATAATAAATTATTTTGTTTTTAGCAGCCTTATTTTACTGTTTTGTCTCCATATGGACCCCCTTTGTAGGAAAAAGCTCTGCTGGTCATGAAATTATATTCTGAAGGCCCAATTAACAATGCATTAACTTCAGTGTCTTCTCCATTCCAAAGTTCTTCTCTCGTTCCATAGGACTGGGAACAAAGCAGCTGTTAGTTCTACCTGTGATGCTATAACAAACCCGCTGCAGATCATGTGTTGGGGAAACATTCCACCTCCTTGAATTTGGGCCCCACTCCTAGCACATCCAGACCTTTCCTAAATAGCTTAGTGTGATATCCTTTTAATCTTGTTGCCATGAAACTGTACTTTTTTATAAGCTGGTAATCACAAATGATCCCACTAAACACTCTAGTTACCAAAATGTAACGATGCACTAATGCAATACAAGGAAAGTATTTAATTTGATTTATTTCACTTGTTTTGCTCTACTGGGTTTATTATATTTCCCCTTCAATGTTAAGGTTTATTATTAATCCTCAAGTAGTATTTCTGTGGCATAAATGATGGCGCAGCAATGCTCTCTGAGATGTTTTTCCTCTGATATGGATGGAACCATGCACTGGGTTATCTATACTTTAAATTTACCAGCATGAGAAATATTAATTATTGGCATTAATTCCTTTTGACTGAGACCTGATACCAGCTAATTTACCAGTACCTTCTGAGGTGGCTGCAAAGTCTGAATGGATGGCCTGAATTACTTGACAAACAGCCATTGTCTTGGTTTCTCTACCTATGGAAAAAATATGGTTTTCATTAAGCATATGTCTCACTGAGCATAGTGAACAATTGCTTCGTAGAAGAGCTTAGACCCTATTTTACTTAATTTGCTTTGTATTAAAATTGTTCAATTAAACCCAGGAAGAAAAATAAGGTGTTCTTCTGGTGTTTATATGAAAACCATTTTTCTAAATGAGTTCCTGTATGAATATACATAGCATTTTATCAAAAATTAATGATCTTGGCCTGAATAAAAGTGCTATATATTAATTATCCAATGCCTTTATTTATGACCTTTTGACACAGCTTTACCTCAGTCCTCTCAATCTTAGAAGCCATGAAAGAAACAGAACAGGAGCTGAATGCAGGTTTTCAACTGGAACAATGGTTAATTACCTCTGTTCTACACTATTTGGGCTGAATGGCCAGTAACATGCTAATGAGTTTCAATTAAGTTACCTTTGGAAAAACTAAATAACCTTTGCAAATTTCTGTCCCCAAACAGAAATTGGGTCATGTAAGGTGGGATATTGAATAAATACTGTCTTGTTATCAGTGAAAATATATGCCTAACCCCATTTCTTTGCCATTATCTGTTATTTAGAATCACAGATATATGTTATGGGGTTGTGATCACCAGTGCATATGGTTAAATGGAAGTTAAAGAAATAATAGGCTGAACAACTAGTTCTAACATGCTTTGAGCAGATGGGAAGATGTTCTTTGAACTCTTCTTTAAGCCACAATGGCAGACGGTTCAGGTTAGCGCAGCATCTGTCAGCAAGTGTGCAGAGCTCTGATATCTTAAAAGGAATCAAAGTATTGCGATTGAAGAATTTGACAAACAAGGTATGTTCTATCTCCACATGCAATCTTGGAAATTTATATAAAATAAGTGCTCTCAAATTCTACAATTAAAGGGGAAAATTTCAAGTATATTTAACTTTGTAGTAGTATCTCTTAATATTTTCTTGAATTTGGGGAAATCGTCACTGAAAGAGCTGTGCTTTCAGTTGAGTGCTCCCTTTTCTTCTGAAGTTCTGGGTGGAGGATAATATGTAATTAGTTCTTTTGGAAACCCTGGGAAGGCGTCCCCAACAGATTTCCCTAGCTGTGGTGATAGCACAAGTCATTTTGGGAAAGCTGGAAGCGTTCCTGTGACTTCTCTGGGAGAGGAAACCTTGGGAGCTTCTGCTGGTTTTTTTTTTTTTTTTTCAGCTTTGCCCATGTACCTTTCTGGGCTGTGTATGAGATCTTTTCACTGTAACAACTACATATAAAATAAATGCAGAGTCTTGTGAGCCCATTGGAAAAACAGAGTGATTTCAGAAACCTGAAGTATTTATGGCAAGCAAGAAAGATGTGTCTCAGCTTTCATAAAACTTGCCGTTTAGCAATGTTTATATTGAAGCAACACAGAACCTATTCCTTATAAACTGACGGTGAAGATTAGTAGTTTTTGTTTGTTTGAGATAAGGTGCCAATTTCTGGAAGACAAGCAGCAATGAAACTGAATATAGATTAGGGAGATCTGCAAAGTCTGTGCTCTGCACATATGCCACATTTTCTTCATCCTTTTTCAGGCTGATGAATATCTAGACGGATCCCATTCCCTAGCTATTGTGAACAGAACCACAATAAACATGGATTTATACTATGGGGTTTTATCTAACCATAAAGGAAAATGAAACTGTGAAGTTTCAGGAAAATGGATGGAAGTGGAATCCATTATATTAAATGAAGTAACCCCCAACTCAGAAGCTCAGAAAAGAAATACTGCATGTTTTCTCTCACATGTAAAACACACACACACATATATACATATATATACATATATATATGTATATATGTATATATATGTACTGTAGGTCATGAAACCAGAATTGGGGGGTGATGAGAGGGGGGAAAATAAACGTTAATGGAGGATGAGGTGGGGAAAAGAAGACAATAGATTCCATGTGGTGTGAATACAAGAAGAGGCATGCTAGTGAGAGAGATAAAGGAGCATGGCAGAAAGAAACTGGGAATGGGAGATGGACATCAGCAAAAACAAAATATATATGAAAATGATATAAGGCAGCCCATTACTGTGGCCAGCAAGACAGCTTGGTGAATAAAGGTGCTTACTGCTAATCTGAGCAAATGGAATTCAATTTCTAGGAGCCATATGTGGATAAAGAGAACCTATTCTCACATATTATCTATCCACTGCCTTATTGCATGCATGCATGTACACACACACAAAATAATTGCAAACCGCATACAGGCACAAATAAAGAGATGTATAAATAAATATATGTAAAAATGTAAAAAGAACCCTTTAGTCTGTGTGCTAGGCTGTGCTAGAGAAATGATAAGCTGAGTCTTGAAGGATGGATGGAAGGTTTGAAAAGATTGAGCAAGTTAGAAGGAGGGAACAAAAAATTGACACAGACTTGAAATAACTAACAAACAAAAGCTCAGTATTTGACACTGGTGCTCGGGTTGTCTGCTGAGTGATTTTCATGACACCTACACTGCAATACCATTTCATACCAAGAGCATCACAAGGCTTTAGTCCCTCTTGGCCCTCTCTGCACCCTGATCTTACCATTTGTGGTGGTTTGAATGAGTGTCCCCCATAGGCTGTAAGTATTCAGACATTTGTCTCCAGTTGGTGGCACTGTTTTTGGAGGTCTTAGAAGGTGTGGCCGTGCTAGAGGAAGTACCTTATTGGGGGCAGGCTTAGTGAGTTTAACAAGCCTCGTGGTCTACAGTTGCTCTCTCTGCTTCCTGTGCTCTTTGCAAGATGTGTGACCCTCTGCATGCTGCTCCAGTCTCCAGCCCCCATGCCTTCTGCCACAATGGACTCTAATTCCCTGGAACTGTCAATCGTAAGCTCAAATAAACTCTTCCTTTAATAAGTTCCTTGGTTATGCTGCTTTATCACAGCAACAGAAAAGTGATTACTACAGTAAATTGGTACCAGAAGAGTGGGGTATTGCTGTGACAGACCTGACCTTGGTGTTTTGGGGAAGGATTGTGGAGGCATTTGGAACTTTGGGCTGGGAAGATCATTGAATGCCTAAAGATTGTTTCTGTGGAGATTGGAGCAGTTTTGCTGAAGGATTTTTAGAAGATGGAGGCCTGGCTTGTGAAGTTTCTAGTTTCAAAGGGGAGCAGAGATCATCAGGACTGTGTAATCTGTGGGTTCTGGTCAGCTGGGGCTGAAGAATTAGCTGTAAATAACAAGAGACCAGAACCTGAAGTGAAATTTTTGTTGTACTGGGACAATTGATGCTGGTTAGCTGGGGCTGAAAAATCAGCTGTAAGTAACAAGAGACCAACATCACTGTGGTGAAATCTTCTGGGAAAAATTTCTTCAGGGTCAGCACACTGAAGCTGTGATCCAGAAGAGGCCTGAGCCTCCATCTTGAGCCAGAAGCAGGACTTGGTAACATGTAAGAGTCTCCTATTTTGTTCTGGTGTTGAAATTTGAGGGGGTCACAGAGAGAAGCCGAGGCTTGGCACTGTGAGGGGTCAGGAAAGACCATTGGTGGAAGTACACCTTGGTTGCAGTGAAGACCCCAAGATTGCAGGGGTCATGGAGAGAAGCTGAGGCTTGGCACCAGGGGAGGTCAGAAGACACCATTGGTAAAGGTGCTGCCTCAGTTTCAGTGGCGACCCCAGCTTTTTGGAGATGCCAGGACCATGGGACGACCACCAAGAGCAGCAGCAGGTGTGGAATGGAGTTGGCCTGGGACATCGAGATGAGCTGGGTGTGCCACAGATGGCAGAGTCAGAGAAGGGGAGCTGCCAAAACCCTTTGGAACCCAGAAGATCATGAGTGAATCCCAGGTGTCCAGCCTTGAGCTACTTGCTGGACTTAGGTTTTGTTTGAGAGTGCCTGATTCTTTCCTTTGAAATAAGACAGTACTTGTTTTGGATTTTACAGCAGCCCACAGTTAAGAGACTTTTAATGGACTGTGAACTTTTAAGTGTTTCAACATTTTAAGGACTGTGGGGATTTTAAGGTTGTACTGTCTTAGGTTGTGATTAATGTTAACATCATACTTTGGGGATAAGAACTGAAAAGGTGGTGGTTTAATAGTTGTGTTTTGTGTGTCAAGTTGACAAGGGATCAATTGTGTTCGATAGCTTTAGTGTCAACTTGACACACCTGGGTTGAGGGAGCCTCAATTGGGGAATTGATTCCATTGGATTCGCCTGTGGCCACATCTGTGGAGTATTGTCTGATTGTTGAGCAGCATGGGAGGGCCCAGCCCACAATGAGTAGAGCCACTAGGCAGGTTGTTGTGTACTGTATAAGAAGGCAGCCTGGGCATGAGCCAGGGGAGCAAGCCAGTGAACAGCATTCCTCCGTGGCCTGTGCTTCAGCTCCTGCCTCCAGGTTCCTGCCCTGAGTTCCTGCCTTGGGCTCCCTGAGAACTGTGACCCAGGCAATGTAAGCTGAATGGACCCTTTCCTCCCCAAGTTGGTGTTGGTCAGAGTGTTTTGTCACAGCAATGGAAAACAAACTAGAACACCATTCGGTGGCTATGGCTCAGAAAAACAAGTCCAGTCACTGTGGAGAATTTCACAGGTTGAGATTGATCCCAGAGTCAAGAGATTAGGAAACTTTCATGTATATATTATCAGTTAACAACTGGACCCTCTAGATATAAACTAACAGAATGAGTGTAGGTATAGACAATCAAATAATTATACAATGATGTTCATAGCAGCACCAACCTGTGAATAACACAAATGTTCCCAATAGAAGTGTAGTTATAATGACATATCATGCAGAGGTGAATCTGAAGAAATGATTAGCACTGCAGTGACAGATGAATGTCAAAGACTAATTGATGAGCAAAAGAAACTCGACATAAAAGATGTGTTTGTATCAATTCGGATGCATTTTTAAAACATGTAAAACTAATCACTGGTGATAGAAGGCAGGATGCTGGTTACCCTGGTGACTAGAAGTAGCTGATGGGATCATACAAACTGTGGCAATGTTCTGTTCTTGGATGAAGTAGTGCATTTGTGAGTCTATGTAATGTTTCAGTGATTGCTGAGTTGGATCCTGATAGTCAGCGGTTAAATTTTAGTTCAAAATGTATTTATCAAAAAATCACAGTCACTGCTGTTATCTTGCCTTATAACAAAAATGCATTTTTACTTTGGACAAATCATTCCCTCTCCTTTCGTATCGGACTTCTTGTCTATACACAAAGGAGAACATCTGCCTGCAATTTCCTCAGACTCAAGTAGAAATCAGATCTCTTAATGAATGATATTCTCAGACTGATAGATGCGATTTCAACCTCTGACAGCTAGCTGTCAATTACATACTGTTTAATTACACACTCTGAGAGTGTCCTGGACTCGTGGTTCTTTTCTTATGTTTACTGAAGCAGGTCTTTCAGTGGATGGTAGAGAAATGCAATAAAGGAAACCTAACTTTTTCTTTTTGTTTCTGATTGGTACTGGTTTTATAAATTAATAATTCATTTATTTTATTTTATGCGTATGAATGTTTTGCTTCCATGTGTATAAGTGTACCTATGTCATACACTGGTACTGGTCTTGATAGGAAAAATAAAGGATAAAATATCTTAAGAGTTTATGTTGTAAGATAGCTTTTCAGTTGTGTATGTATTTCTAGTGGGTAGGCTGACTTGAATCTCTGAAATGTTATTTTGATGACTAAAATGATTTATAAACTCTCTAGCTTATAAGTCAGGTACCATATATACCATATATGCACAGAATTTATCATGCTGAATTTCTATCTAAGCTCATTTCCTAAAATGTCTTACAGATAGGGAAAGGTTCTATGAGATGGGACTTTGGTGCCTGTACTTTTGGCTTCTGCAGCCTGTTGTCCACGCTGTGCTGCCTATGCTTTTGGAGCATAGCATTTTTTGTCACTGCTACCCGTTTAGATGGATACAGATGCTGACCACAGGGAGCAGCTCTGCTATTAAGTGAATAGCAATGGCAAATAGTCTATCTTTTTCACAGTACAGAACCCATATTATGAAGAGGATATGTGAGATCTGGATATTTCATTACTCATATTTCTCTCCGTTTGGTCCATAGAAAATGCCTGACTGAAATTTGTCTTTTGTTGAGAAAATATAGCTTCAAAGGACTTAAGAGTTTCAAGACCTGAAAGACAAATAGGGAAGTCATTGGTTATAACAGACATCTTGCGATCTGGTCATTTTCACCGTCTCCAGTGTTTGGGGTCCCCCTCACTCGCTCACTTAGAGCAGATCCTAGACTCCCATTCCAGGATTTTGGATTCTCAGGGAGAGAGAGAGGAGAGAGAGAGAGAGAGAGAGAGAGAGAGAGAGAGAGAGAGAGAGAGAGAGAGAAGCGAAGAGAGAGAGAGAGAAGAGAGATATCAAATGCATGTGTATCTGAACAGATCCTAGACTCCCATTCCAAGATTTTGGATTCTTAGGGAGGGAGGGAGGAAGGGAGGGAGAGAGAGAGAGAGTTCAAATGCATAATGCATGTGTGTCTGTCTGGGAGCATATGCAAGATGTGTGCATCATGTGTTTATGGAGGTTACAGGGCACACTTAGGTATCATTCATCAGGGAAGGTCTACCTTGCTCTTTTGAGACAGGGTTTTTCACTGGGGCCTGGGGCAGTTAGGCTAGACTGAATGGCTATTGTCCTTCAGAGATCCTTTGTCTCTCCCCGGGTTGGTACTACAATTGTGTGCTATTGTGTCTAGTTTTTTTAATTTTTTTTTTTTTGGTCTTTTTGAGACAGGGTCTCCCTGTAGCTCTGGCTGTCCTGGAACTCACTCTGTAGAACAGGCTAGCCTCGAACTCACAAAGATCCACATGCCTCTGCCTCCCAAGTGCTAAGATTAAAGGTGTGCACCACCACGCCCAGCTAGTTTTTTAATTTTTAAAAAATTTTTATTGAGCGCATTTCATACAACATTTCTTAACCAAATTTAGACTCATTCCCCCATCCATGCCCACTCCTCATGCCCCCATCTCCCACCCAAAGCTCATGGAGTCTGTATACATGTTAAGTCCAGTCTTGCATCTTTTTCTCAGTCCTTTTATTTATTTATTTTTTTTGGGGTCTTTTCGAGACAGGGTCCCCCTGTAGCCCCAGCTGTCCTGGAACTCACTCTGTAGACCAGGCTGGCCTTGAACTCACAAAGATCCGCCTACCTCTGCCTCCCAAGTGCTAGGATTAAAGGCCTGCGCCACCATGCCCGGCTTTCTCAGTCTTTTATAACCTTTTTAATGCACAAGTTTACTGTTTTGGTCAGTTCTTTGAATAGATTTCTCTCTCTCTCTCTCTCTCTTTCTGTTCCCTTTGATTTTATACTATTCTAAAATATGCATATATACACTCCACACATAAATCAAAATTACAAAATCTGAAAATAAACTAATTCCTATTTTTTATACATGGGTTCTAAGGGGTGAACTCAGGATTTGTGTTTGCAAGGCACAGCCCTGGGATCTCCAACCAGGACTGCAGGATAGCTTTGCATAACGCATCCCTAAACTAAAAAACATAAACTTGGTATAAATATAAGAGCATTCAGAAGTTGACATGGCTGAAGGAAAGAGGGATGGAAAGTTGAGGAAGAGGTTGAAATCTTAAGGATCCTCAAGAAAAACAAGACATATTAAACCAATCAAGGCATCACAACACTTTGTGTTTGAGTAAAAACAATGAAGCGAACTTTTCAGTCCTGCCCAAGAGAAGGCATTGCATGTCAGGACCCACACACACAGTGATTAATGAAGAGGACACAGGATCAACTTTTTGCTTCTTTATCATACAAACATTAGCAGGGTCTTCCTCTCATCCATTTTGTGTAAAAAAGGCAAATGCAAAGAACCAAAATAACTGTAGTCATTCCCAAGAGAGACGTTTTACCTCCCACCTTCAACCTTAAAAACAATGTCAGCTTGGTGATAGAGAAGGAAAAGCTGAGGTCAGGAAAAATTTGGTGAGAAATATTGGTAGCAATGTAGAGCCTAAGTGAAGAATTGGGGAGACATCAGTGATGTAAATAAATAGCCTGGTCATTAGATCTCTGAGAATAAACTTAAGAACTTTTTTAGTCTAACTGTGTTTCCTCTTCTCTTTGTTCTGTGATCACTTACTGGAGCTGTTTGTCTCATCCATAAAAGAAAGACAAAGAAATGGGTTATCTCTGAGGTCCTTCCTAGGTCTGACAGCCTATGACTAATTCTTACATGTGAATGCAGCACTTTATGCTGTCTCTAATACCACTCTGCCCTCGGGGAGAAAACGAGGCTATAGCATAGAATTATGAATTTGACCTTTGAAATTTAAACTGTTTTGATTGTATTTTTACTGTTTTCCTAAGGGAACAGTTCCCATAGCTTTTGTATTTGGAAACTGAACATAGTCCTTAAAGTGAATTCGTGAAAATGACTATTATCCATCATTCAACACTGAGGTCTGTCTCACGGGCTGGTTAGAGGGCATGTGGCCATTTGAGATAGAAGGAAGGAGGCAGGACAGGAAGTTTATTATGCCAAGTGCAGTGCCCACTAGAAATCTCTTGAAGCTCAGCCTCTTGAGCTCAGTGAGATTTGGAAGCACATGGTGTTTGAAATAACTCACTCTCGCCTAAAGGTATATTTTTTTGCCAATTTTCCCCTTGAAATATTACCAACTGTCTCAGAGATTTAAAAATCTATTACTATTTGGATATATTATATTTAAAGAGATTCAGTAAGAATCAGTTACCTTTGCTGTAAGGCTTTGTGATTTTTATCCTGGCTGTCTATTTGAAAAGCATTTGGGGATATCTGTTAAACATTGAACACAGTGAGATTTACCCATTTCTTTTTTTGAAATAACAAATAGTTCTGGACATTTGGACTGTATGCCAAAATATGTCTGTTAAGAAAATCTCAAATGATATCCATATTTCTAGATTATTTTGATAAGTGAGTCTTCTCTACTTTGGAGCCCTAGATTCAACACAATAGCTCCAAACTCTCTCTTTTGGGAGGAAGCTAAGTAAATTCTTCCAGATAAATCCTGCAGGCTATTTGAATTGTGTAGGATTTACTTAAAGAATGGTTGTTTCTATAGTTTGTAAAATAATGACATTTTCATCAAGAATTTTGTGAATGACAGACGTGACAGAATACTAATTTTATCAGCTTATTTTGCCAGTGACAAATAATATTTGACTTAGCATATTTTGTGTCATAATGGAAGGGATTTATTTATTTTACTTTTTAAATATCTTCATGTGAGCATGAAGGAAGGCTACTTTATAGTTTCATTGGTACATCCCATCATCTTATTTTAAGATTCTGGCAACAGCCGGGCGTGGTGGTGCACGCCTTTAATCCTAGCACTTGGGAGGCAGAGGCAGGCGGATCTTTGTGAGTGCAAGGCCAGCCTGGTCTACAGAGTGAGTTCCAGGACAGCTGGGACTACAGGGAGACCCTGTCTCAAAAAGACTAAAAAAAAAAAAAAAAGATTCTGGAAACAAATTCTGAGACAGATATTTGTAAGTAGTAAGTATATTAGGAATTCCTCACAGCATCTTGAAGAACAGTATCTTTGACCAGTGACTGGAAGATCAAGCACATGAGGAATTTAACTGTGATGCAGTTGGTATAAGAACCTCAGCAACGAGGCTAGAAGAGCCTTTTGGCTTTGTCCCAGGCTGAAGCAAAGAAATCAAGTCTCTGTGCTCCTTTTATTCTAAACTAAGCAATCATTAGAGGCAGGTAGCATTTGGGAAGAAGAGACATTACAATTTTTTTAAAGAAATTCTGCTCTAAGCTGATAGTAGACAACAGTTTCGACAGATGGGGAGGTAAGTGTCCCCATCTAGAAGAGAGAAGATAGCCTTCAAGCGATAGCACCCAGAACAGTCCTCCCTGTGTCACTCAGATACCATGGTTGATATAAAAAGCTCACCCCCTTTGGCACTGCTGTACTAAGATTCTGGTTAATCTCCTTTTGCACAGGAATCAAAAGGAGATTACTGAGATAAAGCTCTCTCCCTTATTTCTTGTGGCTAATCTAACAAAAAACAAGTGATATTTACCACTTATCTCTAACACCTCATCTATTTTTGGTCTACATTTAATTACTGAAGCCACAGACTCTCATCCATAAAGGATCTGAGTCTCTGGTCATGGACTCTTCCTGATACCTATTGTACTTACCCAATACAATCAAAATTGTATGAGGCATATCAAAAAATGTTCTATAGCTTGTCCACGTAGGGCTTCTTTTCCCTGATGGAGGCTTACTTCTACCTGATTACCAGGATCAGTTATTGCCACCAAGATAGCAGTTTCCTTCCTAGCTTCCTGGGATATTGATATACTTAGTTTAATAGGATTCCTTTGTGTCTCTGATGTACATATAATTCATATGGAATCTATCACCTCTAAGTTAAAAAGAGCCCAGAGTGGCAGCGATCAGATGCATAACTTACTCCAGTGGGTCTCTGGTAGCAGAGCTCTACCCCTTCTACTCCGTGTCTATATCAATTTAACTTTCCTGTTAGAAACATAGAGGCTCCTAAACATCACTGATTTATAGTGTACTCCACCCTCACACAATGGATACTGGATCCTCCACTGATGTGAAAGGAAGGTCTTACAGTATCTAGCCGGCAGTCTTGTGTATACCTTAAGACCAGGATCATATGGCCATTGTATGACTCTGACGTTTACGTTTTTTTATTTGTTGACAAGACTCTCAGCATCTCACTTTTTGTGAAGCAAGAAATATATTTTCTATGAGATCAGTAGAAAATTTTTAGAAAGACTCATAACATCTAGCAGCACTTCATAAAAAATTAATCAAGTAATAGAGAAGAAGATTGGAGAAAGAAGTAGAGAAGGTAGCTGTGCTCCAGTCTAGGATACCCAGATTATGACTTTTTCCTCTTTGAAAGTCATGGGTAAACTGAGCATTCCGGCTTGGCTTGTAACTATAATGTAACTCCACTTGGGAGGCTGGCCTAGGAGGGTTGCAGTTAGTTTAACACCAGGCTAGACTCTACCACAAGGTCAGCAAAACATGACAGAGTGAGATCCTGTCTCCAAAGGAAAGTAATGGAATTACTTTCAAATAAACACCAGGAAACAGAAGGAACAAGAAGCTTTTAGGTTTTTAAGAAAGGTTTATTAGTGAAGGTTGTATGCTGTTCTGTCTCTTTTCATTTTTCTCTCCATTCCCTCTGTCCCACTCTCTCTCCCCTCCTCTGTAATCTGTCTACATATGTCACGTGAAGAAGGTTAAGAAGCTAAGGTTAAAAGAAAGACAGGAGGCATTAATCACTGGTGTTACAAGAAACTGATTTGCTACCCTGAATTTACTGCAAGATAAGGCATATTTTTCCTCGTATGAAAAGATGGTTTGGGGAAATAAGGTATGAAAACCACGGCTCCCCATTACCTGATGCCCATCCTCACTCCACATGCTGGTAACACTCAGAAAACTCCTTTTTTTTTTTTTTTTTTTCTGACTCACGTTACCAGGGAATACAAGCGATCTGGCCACTACCTTTTATATCTCTAAAACAGTATCGCCTTCATCCACAGAGAAATTAGTACCATGGTTCTAAAACTTTAGTGAGCATCTGAATCAACTAAGAACATGCTACCCTCCCAGAGCCACTTTCACAAATTCTGATTGAGTTTAATTTTGGGATTTTTAACTGAGGGCTAAATTGCAAGTGATTCACCTGGGGCTACTTAGAGAAAGTACCTTGCACGGCATGGATCCAGTGGTCATTTGAGGAGGTATTGATCAACTGATGTTGCAATTTGAGTGAAGTTCTTGACCATTAAAAAGGTCATCGTGATAATAACTTTTTGTGAGATGCATTCTGTGGTATATTTTTTAATGTTTGCTTGTCTGTCAGGAAGAAGCATCCTTGTTCAATTGACGTGAATTAAAAAGCAGCTCTATTGACTTTTCTTTTTCTTTGTTCACTGAATGAAAGGCAGACATAAGCAGCACAGAGAATTTGTTAAGGGTTTTCAGGATGACTCATATCCTTGGGCAGCTTGATTTGAACTCTGGCTCCTCATTTAGGTGTACTGACAGCTCTAAAGGCATTGTGCCACTCCACAAGTGAGGACACCAAGCAGCTTATTATGAAATACGAAGAGATTTTTCAAAGCAATTTTTGAAAAAGGAAATGTGAACAATAAATTGATCTATTCCATTTAGTGGCTCTTTTATTGACAGAAACTTCCATCTGGATGTCTGAATGAAACATTCACTTCTATATCTCTTAAAGCATTATGTACTGATTTTCCTTTTATTAAATGAAATTTTTTCTCTTCCTGTTCCCTTCAAAGAGGTTTTATCCACCCAAAATATCTGTAGTGGAATATATATATATATATATATATATATATATATATATATGAGAATGTTTGAAAGTACTTTGAAAACATAAAGCACTGGTTTTTTTTCTATAAAATGATCATGAAAGGGGATGGCTTACCGAAGCTCCTGCTACATTAGTGCAGGCTACTGTAGGAAAGGAATCTATCCTCTCTTTTCAATCCCCATGTCTCCCAGTAAGGTCAAGTTGAAGGCACTTGCTGATATGATATTTAATCATTATCTATAATCAAGTCCACATTGATTCTTCAAAGTCCTCTTTCACTAAACTTCTTCAAACAATTCCTACTATCATATTTTTTATAGTTTAAATGCATCTGATAATGACTGCACAAAACTTGGTGGTTCCGAAATATGAACTTTATTCCTTTTAATAATTTCTTTCTTTGTGATAGAAATCATTTTAACCTTGAATGCTCATTTTCTGGTAAGCCTGACTATGACTCCCAAAACTTTATTAACATGCACTCCAGGATTTTCCACCAGTCAATAAAGATTCCCTATCCATCAGTCAAATCTCATATTGACATCTTTACCTTAGGTATGACTTTCAAGCTATAGTCCCATGTGGACTTGTGAGAGAAGCAAAAACATGACCTTCCAGTCTCAAAGTGCCATGAAAACAAATAAATACAAAGTAAAACTGTGCCACCACAGGTGAGTAATATAACATACTAAGCACTCAGTTGTTTTTATTTGTGTATAAGTCATTTAAGCAAATACTTTTTGAGTCATTTGCTGACAGATAGAGGAGTTGGTACTTGATGACTAGAAGTCAGAGAGCAACAGTCTGGCTAAGCTCTCAGCAGTCATAAGAATCTAGCAAAATATGATTATTTTTCATTCTTCTACCAGGAAAAGAATATTTGTGTCTGACAGCAACTACTCATTTGCCATGAGCTGGTATTTGCATATTCTTGACGATTCTTCAAGTCTTACAGCCCTCTGCTGTAACTTTGCAAAGATAAAGATGATACTTATAATGGAGGGAAATTCTGTCTATGTACAAAATGTTGGAAGGAGCCATAGCATTACTTACTTTTCCCAGAACCATTGTCCCAATATCATTAGAAGCATAAAGTGCCATTTAACTCTAGATCTAAGCAAAATTTCATGCCACATCCTATTTGGAAAATTCTGTCTGTCACTTGTCTAAATTGTAAGGCTTTCAATACCGACCAAATCAGAAGAACACGGAGGTTGGAAAAGAAAAATAGAAGGTTAACTGATTCTTTGTCTTTCTCTAATCTTGAGATCCAGAATAGGCTCAGTAGTCCATTTAGGGCTACTGCTAAAAGCTACCTGTATCTACCATAGCTTTATCTCCAGTCAAAGAGACCTATCTGCAGCTCTGAAGATGAGATGCAATGGAGACAGGAAAGCAGGAAAGCACTATGCCCACTGCAGAGAAAGTGGAGCTTGGAGAAGCAGTAGCATGCTGAATGGACACAGCTAAGAGAGGCTCAGTCATGAACACACAGTCTGAGTGGTCCAATAGAAAGGCATGTGGACACTCAAAGAACTTTTGTAACTTCTTCTTCTTTTAAGAGATTATACTTTTATTTTTTTATTATATTTTAAGGGATTCACAATATAAGAGCACAGTTGTTTTCAGATCACATTGACATTGCTCAGTTTGGCATAGAATTATGTATTGGTGCTAGCATCCACAGATGAGAGATACCATTCATTGTTTGTTTTTTCTGAGACTCTGTTACTTCACTCAGCAAGACATCTTCTAGCTCCAGCCATTTACCTGCAAAGCTCATGATGTCGTCTTTCTTTACTGCTGCATAGAACTCCATTGGGTAGATGTACCAAAATTTTTCTATCCACTCGTCACTTGAGGGGCACTTGGGTTGGTTCCAGCTCCTTGATATTGTGAAGAGAGCTGCAATAAACATGGCTGTGCATGTAACTCTGTGGTAAGATGAGTCTTGTGGGTACATGCCCAGGAGTGGTATGGCTGGGTCAGGTGGTAAATTCATTCCAAGTCTTCCAAGGGTTCTCCACACTGCTTTCCATAGTGGCTGTACCAGTTCACATTCCCACCAGCACTGGATGAGTGTTCCTCTTTCCCCACAACCTCTCCAGCACTTGATATCATTTGTTTTCTTGATCCTAGCCAGTCTTATTGGAGTAAGACGATATCTTAAAGTGGTTTTGATTTGCATTTCCTTAATGATTAATGATGTTGAACACTTCTTTTTTTAAATTTTATTTATTTTTGTATGTGTATAAATGTACTGTCTGCATGGGGTCTGTGCACCCATGTTGTGCAATGCTGCGGAGGTCAGAAGAGGGTCTTGGATTCCCCTGGAACTGGAGTTCTCCTGGAATCGGAGTTACAGATGGTTCTTAGCCAACATGTGGGTGCTGGGGATCGAACCCGGGTCCTCTGCAAGAGCAGTCGGTGCTCTTAACCACTAGGCTATCTCTCAAGTCCCTGAACACTTCTTAAGATGTTTCTCAGCCATCTCTAATTCCTCACTTGTGAAGCCTCTGTTCAGCTCTTTGCTCCATCTATTGAGTGGGTCATGTGTTTCCTTTCTTCTTTGCTTTTTGAGTAGTTTATATATTCTGGAAATAAATGCTTTGTCAGATGTTTCTGCAGTGAAGTTTTCCTCCCACTCTGTGGGATTTCTCTTCACTTCCTTGATTGTTACTTTTGATGTGCAGAAGCTTTTGAGCTTAATGAGGTCCCATTTGTCAATTGTTGACCTTAATTCTTGTGCAGCTGCTGTCTGATTTAGGAAGTCTCTTCCTATGCCTAAGTCTTGTAGTCTGCTGCCAACTTTTTCTTCTATTGCCTTCAGAGTTTGGGGTTTCATGTTGAGGTCTTTAATACATCTGGAGTTGACTTTTGTACAGGGCAAGAGGTAGGGGTTTAATTTCATTCTTCCACAAGTGGTGATCCAGTTTTGCCAACACCACTTGCTGAAGATGCTGTCTTTTCTCCATTGTGTATTCTTGGCCCCCTTGTCAAATATGAGATGGCTTAAATTGTATGTGCTCGAGTTTGGATCTTCAGTTTTGTTCCATTGGTCAAAGGTCTGTTTTTGTGCCAGTACCAAGCTGGTTTTATGACGATAGTCCTGTAGTATAGTTTGAAGTCTGGTATAGAGATTCTCCTTGTATTGGCCTTTTCACTTGGCTATTTGGGGTCTTTTGTTTTTCCAAATGAAATTAAGGACTTTTTTTCCAAGCCTGTGAATAAACTCTTGGGGATTTTAATTGGGATTGCATTAAATATATACAAGAGTTTGGGTAGAATGGACATTTTTACTATATTAATTTTCCCAATCCATGAGCATGGGAGGTTTTTCCATCTTCTGATGTCTTCTTAAATTTCTTTCTTCAGGGGTTTAAATTTTTTGTTGTAGAGATTGTTGGTATCTTTATTTAGGTTTGTTCCTAGGTATTTTCTCGTTTTTGAGGCTATTGTGACTGGAAAGGTCTCCTTGAATTCCTTCTTCAGTTGCTTGTTGTTGGTGTAAAGAAAGGCTACTGATTTTTCTTGGTTAATTTTGTATTCTGCCACATTACTGAAGCTCTTAATCGTTTCTAGGAGATTTCTGGTGGAGTTTTTAGCATCCCTTAAGTAAACAATCATATCATCAGCAAAAAGGGATAGCGTGACTTCCTCTTTTCCAATTAGTACTCCTTTAATTTCCTTTACTTGTCTTATTGCCCTAGCAAGTGTTTCAAGCACTATATTGAAGAGGAGTGGTGACAGGGGGCAGCCTTGCCAAGTTCTTACCTTTAAAGGTAATGTTTCTGTTGTTTCCCCATTTAAGATGATATTGTCTGTGGGTTTCCTGTATATGGCTTTAATTACATTGAGGAATGATCCCTCCAATCCAATTCCCTCTAGGACTTTAAGCATGAAGGGATGCTGGATTTTGTCAAAGGCCTTTTCGGCATCAATTGAGATGATGGTGTGGTTTTTGTCTTTCAGTCCATTTATATGTTTGATGATATTTGTTGATTTTCATATGTTGAACCATCCCTGCATCTCTGGTATGAATCCAACTTGGTCATGATGGATGATCTTTTTTTTCACTTAATTTTTATTTATTTATTTTTTACATTAGAATTTTAGAGAACATACTTATTTTTTTACATAAATTTATTTTTATTATTTTTTTATCAAATCTAGACCCCATGTCCCCCCCATTCCCCCACCCCACCAGAGCTCATGCATTCTGCCAAACATGCTTTTCTTTTTTTTAATTACTTTTTTTCATTTTATAACAGTAAGTAATCATTTATGAGTACAAGCATCCATCATTCAAAACCAATTTGCAAGCAGTTGTGCCCAAACCCACAGCCCGCCATGGTCCACCATCCAGGTGGGGGGGGGGTCTTTTATGTTCAATCAAGTTTGATCAATGAGTGTCCAGACTATATTGCTGTAGTTTTTGTCATTCACCCCAATTGAGCCCTTACATTCCTATCCAGCCCCTCTTCCGCAGATTGTTCCCTAGGCTTAGAAAAGGGGCACAGGTGGATGAGAAGCAAAACAGTCTACTTTCTCTGGAGCTGTCATTTTGGACTCTGGTCAATTCTGGCTGTTTCCTTTCATGGGCTGACAGTTTGTCCAGGAATAACCTTTCAATCCTACTAATGAAGCACAAGCAATTAGATATATAGGTATTTAAACAATACTAATTGTTATGGTAGGTTACTTTGGTATAGACACAGAGGTTTGTATGCTATGTTAATCCATAAATTATGTTTTTTCTGTAAAATATGACAGGATCTTACTGTGGCTTATAACATCTCCTAATCACTAGAGGATGTAAGCTTGTGTCATCAGCCGTAGGTTATTCCTCCAAGGAGAGAGCTAATAGCCAATTAGATTTGGGATATACAGGCATATGGCTGCCTCTGCTGCACAGTATTTCCAGGCAGGTGAGGTGTAGCTGGTGCTGACAGAGGAGTCTTGCTTGACTCAAGTAGAGTATATTTGCTTTATTGGTTTAGTGGCCTTTGGTAACACTCTCTGGTATTCCAGAGGCCATCTGTACACTTACAAGTGTGGTCTCAATGCATCTTTCCCATGCATACATCAGGTCTTCAACAACAGGGCCTTATCACTTCTCTTCTTGCAGGTATCCCAGTTTACAGGTAAGAAGCCTTTACCTTTGTGGGGGGATTGGATCCCCTGGCCAACATCTCCTTGGTAGAATAATCCATTGCTGATATCAGAGCTCTCCTGTATAAATATAATTTGCTTAAGTGCATAGCTTAAGGAGACATTAGTATTCTATTTGGATCTGAATAGAGAATAATCCTTTTCTCAGTTCCTATATCTATTAGTCAAATAAAGAAGGCAGTTTTACCAGTTTTATAAGAGATTACCTCTATAACAGTTGGCTCCAATTTACAGTTGGAGAATGACCTCATCATCACACCATATTTCTCCTTGTTCTATGGGGGGGTAAGAAAGTTTCTTGTATTAAAACCTTGTGGCACCTAGAAGGTAAGTTTCATTAGGACTCATTATAAATCATTGTTACAAGAAGGATCCACTGAGAGGTTTGATGTCTTTAGCAATCTGAGGCTTTTCTTCCTTTCAATGTTCAGACGGGCCGACCTTTCTGCTGGCACTTCCTGATACATCCTACATCTCTTTCTCACTCTTTCTCAATATTCTCCATGAGGAAGTTGACTGTTTTGAGCAGAAGTTCACTGTTTCAGTCAGTTCTTCGATGCAGTCCTTTCTGTTGTTGTTGTTGTTGTTTCCAATATGCATCACTCCCAACTGCTTTGGACAAAAGCTCAAGGGGCCATGCACAAGAAATTCTTACAACTATGTAATTGGCACTAGCATCCACAGATGAGGGATACCATTCATCATTTGTTTTTCTGGGACTGTGTTACTTCACTCAGCATGATGTCCTCCAGCTCCAGCCATTTTCCTGCAAAGCTCATGATGTCGTCTTTCTTTACTGCTGCATAGAACTCCATTGTGCAGATGTACCACATTTTCTCTATCCACTCATCAGTTGAGGGGCATTTGGGTTGGTTCCAGCTCCTTGCTATTGTGAAGAGAGATGCAATAAACATGGCCGTGCATGTATCTCTGTGGTGGGGTGAGTCTTGAGGGTACATGCCCAGGAGTTATATGGCTGGGTCAGATGGCAAGTTCATTCCAAGTCTTCCAAGGGTTCTCCACACTGCTTTCCATAGTGGCTGTACGAGTTTACATTTCCACCAGCAGTGGATTAGTGTTCCCCATGGATGATCTTCTTGATGTGAGTCTGTATGCGATTTGCCAGTATCCTGTTTAGAATTTTGGCATCTGTGTTCATTAGGGAGATGGGTTCATAGTTCTCCTTTTTAGTTGTATCTTTGCCTGATTTTGGTAATAGAGTGATGCTGGCTTCATAGAAGGAATTTGGGAGAATCCCCTCTGTATCCTTCTAAACAATTTCAGTAATAATGGTTGTAAGACTTTTTCAAATGTTTTATAGAATTCTGCCATGAAACCATCTGGGCCTGGGCTTTTTTTAGTTGGAAGTTTTCTTATTACATCTTCAATTTCTTCATATATTGTGGGTCTGTTTAAGCTGTTGATCTCTTCTTGGTTGAGCTTTGGGGATTCCCAGGATTTCAGATATTCATCCTTTTCTTCTAGGTTTTCAAACTTGGTAGAGTATATGTGTTTGAAATATTCCCATATGATTTTCTGGATCTTTTCCTTATCTGTTGTGATATTTCCCTTTTCTTCAGGGATCATATTGATTTGGAGTTGTTCCTTCTTTCTTTTGGTTAACTGGGCTAGAGGTCTGCCTATCTTGTTTATTCTTTCAAAGAACCAACTTTTGGATTCATTGATTTTTTTGTATTGTTTTCTTTGTTTATATTTCATTGATTTCTGCTCTGATTTTTGTTATTTCTTCCTGTCTTTTGCGTTTAGGGTTCATCTGTTTTTGCCTCTCAAGTGCTTTTAAGTGCAGTGTTAGATTGTTTACTTGTGCTCTTTCTGTAATTTCTTAACCAAAGGGCAAGTCAGTGAAAAATATGAAAAACACAGACTCTTTTTTTTCATCCATGATTGATGCTCAGGAAGACATGTCAACTGATGGTGAATCTACTGAGTGCACATCTTCCTGTTTTCTTTTCTTCCTTCTAAAATGCCTTGATTTACTTCCTTCCCTTCTCCTCCTTTCTCCCCTCCTTCTCTTCCAGAGGCCCCAACTCTTTCCTGTTCATCCCTTCCTCTCTACAACAACCTGAAGCTTTTAAGCTGATGTTATTTCTGAGGACTGAGACACTGGACTCGGCTGCTGTCTATAGCTTGCCAAGTATTTCTTCTCCTAAGACATTTTTCCATCTTGGAACAAATACAAAGAATATCTATGACTCATTTTGAAGATGACAGCTGTTCATTGTCAAAGAGCTCTTTTCCTTGCCTGTGTCAGTATGTTGTGCTTGCAGCCATAGTTCTTACAGACTGGAAGGCTGTTTAATTTGTATTCTGCTGAGATTCACTTAACCATACACCAATTAGCTGGAGACTGCATACAAATCTTGTGAGAGTCCTCACAGTATACTTGCACTTTTTGTGGCATCTGAAGATCTGCAAGGTGTCTTCTGACATGTGACACAGTGTTAAGGAGTATTAATTTTCATCAACCCAGTAGTATAATGAATATGAGAGTGTCAGAACACCTTTGTTCTCTCTGTGAGATAGGACTTAGTCTCTAATTCCTTTTATTCTATATGATAGTCAAACTTTAAACTAATATGATTTTTAAAAATAAATTCACATAAAATATGATTTCATAGATGAGGACTTAAGCATTCAATAGAAACTGCTCTCTGACTCATTTCTGAATGAATTTGGTATGTCTTAGTGAGAGGAGATTTTCATAATCAAAATAAAATAATGCAACTGTAACAGTCTGTGAAAATTTCTTCTTTAGTGCAAAGTTTCCTGAGCAAAGGGCTGTGAGATTCTACAAAATGGACACCCATATACAATCACCAATACCTAGAATAATATCTAGGACTTCTACACTTCTGGGTAGAAGTCCTAGATATTACTTTATGCTTGAATATCAATTAACTATTTCAAATAGAAAGTAATATGTCTTCTCCACTAGCCTGAGACCCAAAGGAGACACAGCTAGGAGAGTTAAATCATCATCCAACATCAAAGAGACACCTGAAACATCTGTACAACTCTTGCTGTATGGAGCCCTCTCCTTATATGACTACAATGAAGGTGGGCCTGGAAGTCTGAATTGACACATGACAGTGGATGTTAATTAGCACACTGGGCAGCAATTGTTTACAAACCACTATAGAATGTTGGTGTGTTAATAGGAAGGCCATGTGTACTGTGTAAAATCCAGCATGGGCCATCTGGGGGAGGAGCAAAGGGGGTCATAATAGTAGTTACAACATCCTTTACCTCTCTAGGATGAGGCAAAAGCTAGAGCTGAAATACAGGGGAAGCTCCTTGATCTCAAGCCTTGAAATCTTGATTCTTCTTTCTAGCCTCTTACAGTGCAGGGACCGAAAGATGTGCCTGGCTTGGTAGGTTTTTGACCGGGTGCTGACCTTGGCACCTTCTGGAGATTTCTGTGATATGCCACCTGCTGCAGTTCTGGTGAACACTCAGCAGTGGCCACCAATGCTAATAAAGATAAATGATTGCAGTACTTGACTTTTGCAAAGAGACTAGAACAATCAAAATAGAAATGCATGTTTCTGGACAGTTGGAGAAATTCAGTCACAACTGCTGTCATAGGGCATGTAATGGGAACCCTGGAATCTGAATGTAAATGTTGATCCAGTTTACTTACCTATAGGAATGTCATCCTGCAACTGAGGAATGTGTCCACATTATAATAGCCAAGTGGATGATAAGAGCACCTAATATGGATTTTCCAGTTTCCAAACAGATTTTATCTTCACAATGCAAAATATTGAGTTCTATTTTACATTGGGATATTGATGCTCAGATAAGCCCTGTGATCATTCACCTAATCTGAGGCTGTCTTCACTTTAAGATGTTTGTGGTATATACTAAAACTTTTTCAGGGCTAATGTTCATGTCCTATTTCTTAGATTTGAAGGATTACTTTGTGACAGAATAAAAATATCAGTATTTTTGAAATTTTCTTGGAAGAGTATTAAATGTAAATCACTTATAATCTAAAGATGATATGGCTCTCTCTGAACATGAGAGAAGAAACTATGATTAAATTTCTATATTTAAAGAAAAGATTAAGTACAATTTATACAGGGAAGATATCAACAATTATATCCAGAAGATATGATATACCCAAAATAATTTCTTCATTTATTGTTATCATCGGAAGAAATACTAATTAAAGTTCTTAGCTATTCTTTTCCTTTATGAATTAAATTGCAGCCACTTTTGACAAAGATGTGAGAAGTTCAAAGAACAGTATTTAAGTTTTTAAAGTATAGGCTTAGTAGCCATGAAGAAAGATAAACTCTATTTCCTCCATTAAGGAGGAATATGGCTAACTTGTTAGAAAAACTTGGCAGCAAATTGAGGAACACAGCTTCAGAGACACATGAAGTCAATGAAAAGGTGAGCCGCTGTACTTTCCACTCATTTTCAAGGGCTGCTGCCTACAACTAACTTGGCCAAATGTTGCCTGTGTTTATATCACCACCATCCTTGACCAATACTAGGTCTCATTCCCATGTAGCTTCACTGCCCAATGCTAAGCTTCACACATAACACCCTGTGAAAACCTCTGACCCTACCTCAAAATTACTTTTACTGCCTAAATATTCAATGCAGCCATAGAATCTGACTAGATTCCTTGAAGAGGCCACCTCTAGTGCAGTCGCTCTCAGAAGGCATGGAAGCTACATTCCTGTTCAACTTGCTGCCACAGGGTTTCTGGCTATCACTCTATTCATTCCCTTTTCTGAACATAGAAAGTTGAGATTCCTATTTATTTGGAAGAACCTGTAATATTGGAAGTGTCATAGAGCAGGGACCCATCTGATGGGTAATCAATGCTGATTATCGGATTCCCCAGCCATGTTATTTGACTACATGGCTGGGAAGATTCCCTGTGCACAGTAATCACTATAAGCACATTTTCTCTGACTCTGAAATCAGACCCTAAGAAAATCAAGATTCTCTAAACATTGGAAACAGAGCTCTCTGGATCCTTCTTCAGTTTTCATTCGACTCTTCAGTGAATTTACTTCAGAGAGGTGACCAAGACTAGGAACTAAACACTCAGGGAAAAGCGTAGTACATAACAGGCTGTGAGAACAATTACAAAACACTGTAAGACAAAGAAAGATCGAATAAAATTCTACAAAATTTCAGAACCAATCATATGCTAAACAAATCACACAAGAGCAAAAAGTGAGTGTGTCATGACCTCTGACTTAAAGAGGCATACCCAGGAACCCAGAGTGAGTAGGCTCACTCGTGGTCCGCGTAAGCTATCCACATGCCAAAGCCTGAAAATTCTACATGCTTCCTATTGGCCGAAGAAAACTTTGAAGATGTAGTTAGGGGTTCTGAAATGGGGCCATCGTTCTGTATTATTGAAAAGGTAAATGCGGGGCTGGAGAGATAGCCTAGCGGTTAAGAGCACAGACCGCTCTTGCAAAGGACCCAGTTTCGATCCCTAGCACCCACATGACAGCTAAGAACCATCTGTAACTCCAATTCCAGGAGAACTCCAATTTCAGGGGAATCTGAGACCCTCTTCTGACCTCCGTGGCATTGCACGACATGGGTGCAAAAACCTACATGCAGACAGTACATTCATACACATACAAAAATAAATAAAATTTTTAAAAAACAATTTAAAAAAAGAAAAAAATTAAAAATGTATACTTAAAAAAAAGAAAAGAAAAGAAAAGAAAAGGTAAATGCAAGCATGTGTAATACAAAGGGGAAACACCCAGGAAGAGAATAACTTGATAAGGCCACAGAAGAAGAGATTGGGGCAACAAGACCATGAATCAAGGAATGCCAACAACCACCAGAAGCTCTATCAGACAGGAGACAGATGCTCTACAATAGCCTAAAGAGGTTGTTTCTAACACCTCAATTTCAGCCCAGAATCACTGATTCCAAATTTGTGGCCTCAAGAACTATAAGAAAATAGGTTTCAGGGGGCTGGAGGGATGGCTCAGAGGTTGAGAACATTAGCTACTCTGCAAAGGACCCACATGGTAGCTAATAACTATCTACAACTCCAGTTCCAGGGAAATCAGATGCCCCCTTCTGACCTCTGTGGGCATTCCACAACATGGGTGCAGTTATATACAGGCAGGCAATATAATCATACATATAAAATAAAAATAATAAATATTTTAGAAATAAAGTAAGTTTCAGTAGTTTTCAGCTACCAAGTTTGTGGTGATGTGCAATTGTAATATTAGAAGACAAATCCACTTTCTGTGAATCAAAATAAGGATTATAGATTCATGCCCAGAGGTGCTTATTTCAGGTTAATGTCATTCTATCAGAGCTACAAAACATTTTAGGGAACTTCAGATGACCCTCTTTTTAAGGGAGAGTATTAACTTTATTTACTAGGTAGGCTGCTGAACTAGAAGGCTTTAACAACAGCATGACAGATGCCAGAGAATAAGAGTTCTGGGCCCTGAGTCTGGAGGGAGATCCAATTAAGTGAGGCCAGATAAATGTCTCCATTATGTATAAAGAGAATGTTTTCTCCAGAATGGTGTGTTAAGTAAGGATCAGGGGACTGAATCTAACATTCATCTCTAATCTAACATTCATCTACTTCAGCAAATTTAGTTTTAAGTTTAGTTTCTCTAGATCTTATTTTATTGATTGTAAATTAGGTCTTGTCAGGAATTACTTGAACACTTAATTAAACCTTTCTATGGTTTAATCCAACCTAAGAAGAAAGTAAAATTTATATAAAAGTGTAATAGAATTTGTGGTCACCCATGTGGATACTAAACATCATATTACCCAAAGTAGAAATACCTGTAATTTCACCCATAGGCGTGTGTGCACAAGTGTGTGTGTGTGTGTGTGTGTGTGTGTACTATTTCTCTGCCTATTTAAGAACTTATGGCTGAACTAAAATGCAATTTAAAATGCATAAGAATACACGAGCATATCAGTCTATCTTATAGCTATTTTATTTTGTTGTCTTGGGCATATAACATTATTAGTCTTTATGTCTCTCTATACTATTAAACAGCCATTTTCTTGCAAGGAGAAATTAGATCATATTCATCATTAAAACCTCATGCATTAATAGTTTTCTAATTACTGTGACAAAAACCTTACAAAAGCAAGTTAAGGGAGGAAGAATTCATTTGGGCTTACAGTTTGAGGGGACACAGTCCCTCATGGTGGGAAAGCATGGTGGAAGGAAATCAGATACTCAGCTTTTTACATTTATTTCATTGTGCGTGGATGTGTATGTGGGGTCAGGGGGAAGTGATCAGATGACATGGGGGAGCTGGTCCTCTCCGAACACCTTGTGAGTACTGCGGATTGAATGCAGGTCATCAGCTAGCAGGTGCCTTTATCCACTGAGCCATCTCACTAGTGCAGTTTTGTGATTCTGATCAAAGTTTTTTTTTAAATATATCTCTCTAAATATATTAGACTAAATATATTAATTAAAATGAAACAGACTTAATTTACAACTAGGGCTTGATGAAGTATTTAGAGACAAATGGTATACTGCATTTGAATACTGTCCATATTATTGGTTTATCTATGGATTCTTAATAAAAATCACACAATGCAGTTGAATTTCAATAGATTTTTAGGTATTTTATGCTGAATTTTAGGTATTTTATGAAGAAAATAACAGTGAAGAATATTTTCAAGAAACTGTGCATTAAAAAAGAAAAGAACATTTGAATGGTCAATTTTTCATGACCTTTCTTGTCATTGTCTTGAAAGAATTAATCTAAATATTAAAGAAGAAAACATTGTAGTCATTGCCCTATTCTACTTGCAAAAATGATCTATAAGCACAATATTTTCAGGAGCCAGTTTGAACTTGGTACGTAACATTTCATGGCTTAAAGAAACAGAGCACTTTATTTACAGCATCTGTAGGAAAAGATATTGATGCTAAATTAACAATTATCCATTCAGATTGGTGACTTGTATCTCAAATCTCTATTGTACTTGGTATGTGGAGATTTAAAATGTTTTGATTAGGATTATCTGAGGCTAACATATGCAATGGGGGCACAGGACCAGATGACTCAGTGGGTAAAGGGGCTTGCAAGCTGCTGATGCAAGAAAGCCTGAAAAAGTAAGTTTGATTTCCAGAACCCAGATAAAGATAGAAGAGAGACTTGACTCCACAAGGTTTTCCTCTGCCTTACACACACACACACACACACACACACACACACACACACACATGCTTGTGTGCATACATAAAATTTTATTATGTGTTTCATAGATAAATTTTCAATTAGTCTTAATCGCCTTCATGCCTGCTTCTCCACTGGCACCTCCCACAGTCCTCTCCCCTACCGGAGTTCACACATTCTATCATTTGTGCTAGGGTCCACTGTACCAAACTAATGTCCCTGCACATTCCTCAGTGCCAGCTCATCCCCTGAGCTCTAGTCAGCCTATTCAGAGTACCTTTCCTAAAGAAGGCCAGGTCTTCCTTACCTGACCGCAATAAGCTGCTAATATTTCTTCAGCCAGGATTGAGTTCTGATACACATTTCTGCAATTCCATGCTGGGTTCTTGTCTCGCTTGAGCTGGCATGGGTCTTGTGTATACTGATACCAATGCTGTAGGTTTATATGAACAAGGTCCCAGGATCTTGTAGGATTCATTTCCATTTGGTTTTCCACCATGCCCCTGGCTTTTACAGTCTTTCCGCCCCCCTCTTCCACAAGGTTTCCTGAGCCTTCAGTGGGTGAAGCTGAATATAGGGGGCCTGACCATGAAATCACTGTCCGTAGACTCCTAATCTCCATAGTTTGGCCATACGTGCCCTTTTGAGAACCTGGCCTCCTGTTGCATGGGGAGAGCTTCCTTAACGAGGGTTAAGAGGTTAATTAATACCTTCTTGTGTCATTATTCTATGTTGTATGGGGCTTTCATGTAGAGGTTGGATTGTAGATGTATGGTTTAGGTATGAGCAATTCATAGACCATGCCTGTTTGTCCAGTTGTGGGACTCTGCTATTCTTCATCTAATGCAAAAGAGATGTTGGGCATATTGACATATTTCCAAACCTTTCTCAAGCCACAGCCACAGTTTATAACCAGAGTTTGCTGTTTATTATACTCTGTACATCTTCAAATATGTAACTTGCAAACACTCAGGTGCATAATTAAGCTAGACATACTTTAATAACTCATCAAAGTCAGGCTTAAATCTGGCCTCTGGGAAAGGTGGGTCCTTGATAATGGGTCTGTGGTTACAAATAAGATGTAGTCTAAATTACTTCCTTGCCTCAAGGTTCCTTGTAATAAGATGTCTTTAACCTCTATTCAGAGCTTCCACGTGCCTCCAGTCCCTGTGTCCTTCCTTTGAACCATTTTCTTTTTTAAATATTTTTTAATTTATTATTTTTTATGTGTATGAATGTACTCTCTGCATGTAGGTTGGTGCACCCATGTCGTGCAATGCCACAGAGGTCAGAAGAGGGTGTTGGATTCCCCTGGAACTGGAGTTAAAAATGGTTCTTAGCCATCATGTGGGTGCTGGGAATCAAACCCAGGTCCTGTGTGAGAGCAGTCAGTGTTCTTAACTGCTGAGCCATCTCTCTAGCCCTCTGTCGAGCCATTTACACACTTCATACTTCACTCTGACTTTACTTTGCAAACCTTCCCCCATTGCCTATTTCTTAGGAAATGGTGTTCTCTCTGCCTCTACCAATCACACACTAGAGTGTGTCTATTAGGCTCTGGCTCATTATAAAGTCATTAGTTCCCAATGTCCACCAGTCCATGCTATATCTTGAGAGCAAGAGTGGAATCAAAAAACACTTATCACTGGGGTGTTCTTTTTTGAATAATATGAATAAAGCTCCATCCAGAGTTAAATGCAGAGTTGCATGGAACTCCTAAATTCTGTGTGAATGATGTCTCAAAAGAATTAGAAGAGGGTAAACCAAGTTTCCTGGGAGAATTCAGAACCTTCAGAGAAGAGTTATTATAGTCAGTTATAATCAGAGGAAAATCTCAAGTTTTATTCATGCTAATTCATCCTCTACCTAACCCCCAAACAATAAACAATCAGCATGCAAAGTATTCCCAAAAAGTCTAGCAATGTTCTGTCTCCCAAGTATGACAGTCCATCTTGGGATGAAAAGAGGACTGAGCGGGACATTCCTTGCCTGCAAGACACCCAGAAGAAATGGCAGAGCATAGTGGCTTGGCTCTGCGGACTTAGAATTCTCAGAGATTCCTTATTTGCATTCATAGTATTCTAGTGTCCTTATTGATTTACCTAGAAGGTAGAAAACAGTTACAGACTGCGTCAATGTTATCCTCTGACTTCGGTCTTAAAGAATAAGTCACTAAAATCCTTGACTCATTCCTTAATTTGGGTTAGTGTTGGGATATTAGAAAGAAAAATACAGTGTGACCTGTTCAATAGAAGCAGAATAAAGAAGAGGAAAGGAAATGGGGGAGTGTCGAGTGACACAGGCATCTGGTTACTATGAGAGACAGGGTATGTCTGGGGTACAGAATCAGAAGGATTATTTTTGTCCAAAAAAAAAGGTCTACGCCGACAAGAGGCTAAATGCGCAAGGCCGCTGCGCCCCCATGAAGAGCATCTCCAGCAGCCTCAAGGAGACCATGAACCCACATGACATCGTGCAGGATGCCATCCACAATTTCTCACCTGCCTACCAGCAGTACACACAGCAGTCCACGCTGGAGCCCGGGCCCACCTGGCGAGGTCGCGGCCACAGCCTCTCACGCTCCCACAGCCTTAGCAGTGCCCGTGACAATGAGAAGACTCTGCTGCTGAGTTCTCACGATGAGTTCTAGGTGTGGGTGCTGGTGGGGATGGAAAGGTGCCTCGCCAGGGCCTGCCGGGCCTCCTCCACCCTCCAGCCAGGCTGCAGGAGGGTGGCCAGCACAGCTTTGCTGTTGCCCTTTATTTATTGGACCAGAAACATATCGCTTCCAGAGGAACAGGTCTCCAGGAATTTGTATCATGGCCAAGCCTGCACGGGATGGGAGCGGGACGATGGCTGCAGCTCCCAACCCTCTGCCGCCGTCCTGAGCCGGGGGCACGCTGGAACCAGCTGTGCCTGGGCCCAGATGCTTGTGTGTTGGCCAAAAGCTGCAGCCTAACCACCCTCTTCCTCAAGACATCTGCTGAGTGTCTGAGGCCCAGCTTGCCCCATACCGTGCAGTACCCAGACCCCAGCCTGGTCCCGTCCCATCTGTGTCCCTCCCTGTCCACCTTTGTCCAGTGCAACAGTTGTCTCACTCCAGGCAGGAGGAAGGGATGTGGACACTTGGTGGAACACCCCCTTACCTAAACCTGCCTGGCATGCTGCAAGGATCAGACCCAGACCCCACGAGCCTTAGGACTCAGCTAGGAAGGGGGCCTCTGTGACTGTGGCCCCTTCTGGTGACACATGGGGCTCTGGGTGTCCTTACGATAGCCACTGGGCCTGCAGCCTCCACTGCCCTCCCACTTGGGTCCAGCTCTTGATGTTCTGGAGTAGGTCTCCCGCTTCCTGACTGCTCTGAGTCTCGGCTCTCCATCTCCCAACCGAGCAGTGAGGTCTCTGCTGGGCCCTGGTCTTCCCCAGGCTTCTCCGTCCTGGGTCAGGGGAAAGGTCTGAGTTTCCGTGTTTTAGACAGCTTCTGGGGAGGCTGGAGGGATAGTGTGCAGTGGGGGCCACGGTGGGGGCCATGGTGGGGGCCCCTGGCCACACGGGGCCTCGTATTCTGCCTCATCAGGCCCCTATCCCATCTCTTCTGTGCCTTAGTCACATATGAAAGCCCCCTTTCCAGCCCTCAGTCTGTCCTGGGCACCTCTGGGAGCTCCATCCTGAGCTGCTGGCACTCAGGGCCCTGCAGCACTGGGTCAGGCACCTACGGCCAGGCCTCAGGAATGCCTAGGAACACCCAGTTCCTCCCTTGACAGCCTCCACACCACATCCCCAATATTCCTTCCAGGCCTGGGACCCCAGGCAGGCAAGCCTATGCCAGCCACTGTCCTAGAAAGAGCTCTCCAAGGTGGGGGGGTTGGGGGGGGCACGTGAAACCCAGGCAGTGCTTGGGTTTGGGCTGCAGTAACTTCTGGAAGGAGATGAGTGAGAGGAGGAGGCCCTTCACTGGAAGCTCTCCCTTTGGTTACTTCTAGAACAGATTCCTTCCCTGGGGTCCATGGGAGGGCACTCATGAGACAGTTGCATCCCAGCAACCTTCCGATCTCCTCCTTTCTCATGGCCTAGAGGCCAGCACTTGGGATGCCAGAGGCTAGCTCAGCCCCACCTGGTGGGTCCCAACTGCCCGGGCAGGTGGCTGGCAGATGGGCTGCCGGGGCGCTGCTCAGGCCCTCTCCTTGCTCTCTCCTTCCAGGCCACACGTGTTTCTGACTCTTGTCCCCACTGGCACTGGGCCACTGCATGGCTGGTGGGGCAGAGGGCAAGTGCAGTGGCAGGGTTGGGGTCCATCGGATAGGGACCATGCCCAACTGCTCCATCCCACCTCTCTCCTAGGATGCATAACCTATCTCATTTATTTTTTACTTTTTTTCCAGATAGAGTAGCTCTTTGTATATAAGAAATACTTGAAACTTGTATGATGTATGAGAAGACAGAGTCCCTAGTTTTGTATCGTATGATTGCCATGTGTTCCACCAGAAAGACGCTCTATTTTGGTCTCTGTGATATTTTAAATGTGTGAGAGAAGTGAGCAAATAAAGTCAGGAAGAAATATATATATGAAATAATATAGATTGTATTGAAATCTCAAAAAAAAAAAAAAACCTAACAACAAACAGGAGGCTTGTTCTTCCCCTCATCATTCCCTCATCACCCTCTTCCCTGCACATGTGGAGTACCTGGCCTTGCTTCTGAAATTCATAGGTATTCCGGATTCACTGAATGCCTACCATTTTGGTAGCTATCAATGCCACTTTCCTGTATTCCAGTCAACAGTTTAAAATCTATAGCACAGTTAAAACTATAAAAATCAGAGTAGGTATAACTAGAGGTGACAGTAGGAATTGAGCAAATGTAATATTCAGGGCAAATCAAATTTATCAAATAAGGGAAAAAGACATCTGCTTTGGACACCCAATTACCTCTAGGTATGGTGATGGTTGGCAAGGAAAAGGCTGGCCAGACTTGCAATGAGAAATCCTAGGCTTTTGCTTTGGATTTGGTAGTAACAAGCTCTGTGACCATCTCCAAATCACTTAGCCTTGCTAGGCTATTTCTATCTATCTGTGCCCTACCTCCAAAACATGGATAGAAATACTTGTCTTACCCAGATCTGTGCTCCAGTTTATTTCCATCTTACATCACTGATCATGTAAATTAAATAAAAATTAAGAGGTACAACAGAAAATCAACTTAATTCAACTCTATTATCTGCTCATAAATATTAGTATGAAATCAGAATGCTTAGGAACTGACCTGAAATTGTGAAAAATCTTTCAAAAAGGCTGTCTTATTCGTGAAAAATGCTGAACTTTAAAATTCAGAGATAGCTCTTTTGCTCTTAAGCATTTCTTCGGGAGTGAAATAAAACTAGGTCCCTGATACTGACTGAAATGGCTGCAAGGTTCCTGAGAAAGTAGGAGCGTGGCCCAATGAGGATGACTAGCATTTGACCTTGGTATGGTAGGAGATCTGGTCTTTGTTGGATGGGTATTTATATCTTTGCTTGCTGTTTCCCAAGTTGTCAGGTTATGGGCCCTGCTGAGCAGTGCTTGGTACTCAGTCAACCTTGGGCTGGTGGGGTATAAGAACTGGTCTTACTCGGAATTGCACGACACGGGTGCACAAACCTACATGCAGACAGTACATTCGTACACATTAAAAAAAAAAAAAAAAGAAAAGAAAGAAGTGGTCTTAGCTCTGCTAGGTGCAAGTGTAACATTGAGTCTGATGCTCCAGGACAATCTCCATGTCGTCTTGGACTGGCAGGGTGGATGGGCGGCTGGTAGGTGAGCAGGCTGGCAGAAAGGTCAGTGTTGATTTTTTGATTGGAGAGATGGGACCGGGACCAGTTCCATGCTAATGTATGTCTTGACTGGATCTGTCTGGGGCGAACTACTGGGTGCATAATTCCAGCTATGCCTGGAAGAGTACAAATGATTGTGAGGGCAGACGAGGCTTTCTGGAATGGACCAGGATGAAGGCTATATCCTGTCGCCCATCATTGTCCGTCGTCGTCCGTCGTCATCCGCCCCCCCCCCAGGTTAGAGTGGCTGGGAGTGCAATGGTGCAATACTGGGGTGGGTTTTCTCGCAGGTCTGGGGAACTCACAGGTGTGAAAAAACTCAGGAGTGTGGCAGGACTCACAGGTCTGTCAGGTGTGTAGAGCTCTGTAAATGGAGCAGGGAATAGAATGATAGAATGCTGACTACATGAACTCACCAGGCTGGGAGAACACACAGACCTGGGCATGCCCAGAACTGCAGACCCTGAGCAGGCCTGAGGATGGAGATGTCAAGGGGCAGGGTAGGAAACAACATTCTTTTTTTTTTTTTTAATTTTTTTTTTTAATTTTATTTATTTCTGTATGTGTATGAATGTACTGTCTGCATGCAAGTCTGTGCACCCGTGTCGTGCAACGCCGCGGAGTCAGAAGAGGTCTCGGATTCCCTGGAACTGGAGTTCTCCTGGAATTGGAGCTTCAGACGGTTCTCAGCGCCATGTGGGTGCTGGGGATCGAACCGGGTCCTCTGTAGAGCGGTCGGCGCTCTTAACCGCTAGGCCATCTCTCCAGCCCGGAAACAACATTCTTTTATGTTATAGACCCACCTTCATTAGAGATAGAAGGAATTCTCTCCAAACTATAATATGCAGGGTTTGCCAAAAGAAATGCCTGTAGAGTCCCAGAAGGCAGAAAGCTGGGTCATCGAAAGCTCAGGAAGACAGGATCAGGGCAGGTCCTGCAGTAATTCACTATTAAAAACACATGTGCTGCCAGGCATGGTGACTCTTTCCTTTAATCCTAGCACTTGGGAGGCAGAGACCAGACTGGTCTACAGAGTGAGCTCCAGGCCAGCTGGGACTAAAGGGAGACCCTGTTTCAAAAATACCAAAAAAAAAAAAAAAAAAAAAAGAACAACAGACAAAACCCAAAACAAGAAAACAACAACAACAACAACAACAACAAAAACGTGCTTCAGGGCGTGGTAGCGCAGGCCTTTAGGGGCTGCAGGGAGACCCTGTCTCAAAGAGACAAAACAACGACAACAAAAACAAATAAACAAAACACTCCTACTTCTATCTGATCTGGTGCTGCTCCAATTTCTGACCTTTTAATCTATATTCTTTTGGATACACAGCCAAAGATAAGAATGCTTCCCTAAATTATTAGTTTGTAGAGTGTGAGTGTGTGTGTATGTGTGTGTATGTACATATAGGTACATACAAGACAGATGTACATTAGGACCCAGGAAAATTTTCTGTGTTAAATTAAGAAAGTTTGATTTGTTTGCCTGTTAGAGATAGGATTGAGTCAGAATTTCAACTGGCAAAAGCCAGTAACTTTCTCACCTCTTCAGTCTGAAGCAATAGCTGTGACTCACATCCCAGCACTTCCTTAGTCTGGAAGGTTTTGAAGTGATTTATAAGTGGAGCAAGGTGGTAGCTCAGTTCCAATCACATTTGTGAACTTTCTCACTCACAGACCATCTGAGCCTTACTGCTGCTGTCAAGGCTGGCACTTATTTGCAGCATGTGGGCCTTCACAGAGGGAGCCTGGCTTTGTTTGTTGCTTGGTAAGTGGAAATTCATCACGGGGACTCTAGGAAGATAAGCAGAGAAAATATCAAGCAGGAAAATACGTCACCTGAAAAAGTTAAGTCATTTGCAGAGGATGAATATACTTTCTTAGGGTCTCTGGGGCTAAAAGAAGTTTTTAATACTTGAACTCAACAAAGGCACTTTAAGAGGCCTTATGATGAGCTGATGCAGGGTACCATTCTTAACACTTCCCTTTCTCACCAGAACCAGATGAGGGAGAAAATATCGTCTCTTTGATTTTGCAGATGAGAGTTGAGGTGAACAGAGATTAAATGTGTTTTATACAAAGTCACAAACTAATAAAGGGGAAATCCAGGATTTAAACCCAAGTATTTCTGCTCTAGCATCCATGTTCTAGAACATTCTGCTTTGCTGATTCTAGTAGAAAGATGGTGATGAAATATAAAGGTTCAATACACTATCTATGCTGGAGGTACCTCAATATTGTTAGCCTCTTTGTTAGCTACTCATGCAAAAATATCTTTAGACAGTTGAAGTAATTAGTCACATATTTAATATATTTCTATTTAAAAAGAAATTGAATCTTGATTTTCAATTAATAAGGCTACCTTAGAGAATTTTGGTGTTTATGAGTTTTCGTCAGGGCCAACTCTGGCTCATTCTGTGCACTAGGGATGGAAGGTGGCCTACTCTCCACTCATGTATATTCAGAACTGTCACAAACTAGTGACAGGGTGGGTTTTCAGGAAAAATGAATCATCACCAAACCAGAGCTTCTAGTGGACAGTGGGGTTGGCTCAAGTGCTGAAGGATGACATGCTTTCTTTCATCTCATGTCAACCTCAGGAGAAATTCCTCAGCCTCCTGATTCTTTGCATCCTTTTTATTCCACTATTATGTTTGTGCCTTTTTCCTTCTTGTGGCTTTCACCATACATTCTCCTCTATTTTCCCTTACCTGAAGTTCCAACCCATATAGTCTATGAACATAACAAATGCTCCTTTTATGCTGGTAAGCTTTGGAGTCATTTGTTGTGGCCATTAAATAACTTGTTCAGAGTTACTATATCATCAGGCAAATAGTTCTAGGGCCCTTTTACTTTTAAATTCTCCTCTAAGATTTATCCCTCGGCCCCCATCTGAATTTTTGCCTGACATGACGTAACATGTTTCCCTGACACTTCCTATATTAAGCTTCCTATATGAAGGTTCTCCATGACTCTCAGATTGTTCCTGGGTCCTTACCTTTTCTTTATTTACTTTTGTATCCCATTGTTTCTTTGGGAGAGCTCCTCCAGTCCTGAGACAATGACTGGTGACTGTCAGAGCATCTCTGACATTCTAGTCCTGGGCATCCATCCATCTACTCACACTTCTAGTAGAGCAGCTGATAAATACAAACCTTCACATCCAAGAATTATTATTGAGTTTTTCTTTTATTTTTATTGCTGACGTTTTCTATATAACATCTTTTTCATGGTATGAAATGGCTCCACTGTTCAGTGGTTCTTGATTCTGCTTTCTCCATTTATTTTTAGTACATTTATTTTTTTATGGATGTGTCGGTGTTGGGCATGTGTGTGTGTGTGTGTGTGTGTGTGTGTGTGTGTGTGTGTGTGTGCCGGGGTCTGTGTTTGTGTGTGTCTCTGTATGGTGGATGTGTGGATGCCATGGCACACATGTGCAGGTCAGAGGACAACTTTCCAGAGTCAGTTCTATCTTTCTACCATGTGTCCCGGGACCCAACTCTGGTTCTCAGGTTTTGTGAGAAATACCTTTACCTGCTGGAGCTGTCCTGCCAGCCCAATTCCTTTTCCATACATTCAATCCATTAAATCCAGTAAGTTCTATATGAAATTGGTTTAAATATATATCCCAATTATTGTCATACTATTTGCAAGCCATTTGCATGTATCACATTTATATTTAAAAACATACATATTATTGTAGTTGTACATATTATAATCCTAGCACTTTGGAGGCAGAGGCAAGCGTATCTTTGTGAATTCAAAGCCAGCCTGGACTACAGAGTGAGTTCCAGGACAGCTGGGGCTACAGGGAGACCCTGTCTTGAAAAGACCAAAAAAAAAAAAAAGTACATATTATTACCACTACTAGACTCTAAGCCCTTGGAAACCTAGCACATCACTTGGAACACAAGACATCCTAAATAAATAACTTTTAACAAGTTTAGTAGATTATAATCAAATTCTGATAAAAGAACTTTTTCCTTGAAAAAAATCTGTAGGGACAATGTCTAAAAATGAGATTCTGGAAGTTGCACACTGGGGAGTTTTAAGGAACTAGGTGCCTACTTTTCACTTCCAGAATTCAGTGATACATACTTTGGTGTTTGATTCTCAGAGACTGTTTAGATTTTCACAAATGCCTTATCAATTTTGTATTTACAGTATTTTCATTGTGGATAATGATGTGCTACAAGAAAAGGCAAAGCAAGTCCCCAAGCCAAATAAAATACAGCCTGAAGCTTGGTTTTTCCACAATCCTTTAGCTAAAACTTTCCACATTCATAAAGAAGAAAATGAAATGACAGAGATGGCATATGTCACAGCAGCCTACAGTATTTACCTCATTCATCTTAGCAACAAATATTTACACCTACATTAGAATATAGGTTTTGATGGGCTGCTTTATTAAAGACTTTGTTTTGCAAAGGACTTTTAGAGTTCCAGTAAGTTTGAGAGGAAGGTATAGACAGTTTCTGCATACTCTTCTCCACATGAGCCTCCCTAGCCTCAACAGCCCTCAAGAACAGATGTTTTATTGCATTAAAGTTATTTCTAAAATTCCTATCTTTTAATACAGGGGTTTGATGACAATGGTGATGAATAAGCATGTGCCCTACAGCTCTGCAGACCTGATAAAGACAATTCATATAAAATCCATAAATTATACAAGTGCTTCTAATTGACACAATGAGGGTCAATTAAATTTAATGCCAAAGGATATTAAGGAGAGACACAATTGTTGAATATTAAAGATTAGAAAGAAGTAACATCTGTGATTCATTGCTCATTTAATATAAAATTTATGGCATGCATTTTGAAATAGAGTAATTTTCCATTTCCTGAGGGGTTTACATATTTTTACATTCTTCTTTAGCTTGTAGATATAATTTTCTCACTTATGTTTAAATTCCTATTTCATTCTCCTCTAATTGGAGACCAATTAAAATACTAAACATTGAAATATTAAATTGATTATATGAGAGGAAAACTATTAAGTAAAATATTAATGAAAATAATATGAAATGTTTGAGGCTATATTAAATATTTATTGGCTATAGCTGTCAATAAATTAAATGTTGCCAAAATTTTTATTAGTACTGTTGATGCTTTAGAAAGTATACCCCCAAACAGTTGCATATGAATAAATTAACCTTTCAAATAAACATTATTTCATGTAATGAGTTTTATATTGCCATCTTAAATACTTATATTAAATATCACCTTTTTTTTTTATGTGTATGAATGTACTGTCTGCATGTAGGTTTGTGCACCAGTGTCTTGCAATGCCTCAGAGGTCAGAAGAGGGTCTTGAATTCCCCTGGAACTGGAGTTCTCCTGGAATTGGAGTTACAGAGGTTCTTAGCTGCCATGTGGGTGCTGGGGATCGAACCTGGGTCCTCTGCAAGAGCAGTCGGTGCTCTTAACCTCTAGGTTATCTCTCTAGCCCCCTAAATATCAACTTTTTAGTTAATTCAATGTGCATGGTACATTATGAATTTGAAGAAGTTTAGGACTAGATTTGTATACTTAAGGTTTTTTTGCTGTTATTTCAAGATAAGAGCAACTTTTTCCAGTTAGATGAGCAAGTATAATACAAATACATTTATCTATTATGTGTTTCTGTAGGCTACACTTTCAGCATTCATATGCTCTCTGTGAGTGGTGACACTGAGCTTTTTCTCTTGAAAGAATGACCTCTGACCACCAGAAATTGCATGCAGTAGCCTTAATGGGACTGTCATGGTGGTGCTTCAGCTTCCTTCCCTTAACAAAAGGCAAGCCCTTTACTCCTGGAGATGGATTGGATGGAATTTCTCTTATGGACAATGGCTTACGGAAGGAGTGGAATGTGATCTCTGCAGGGTCCACTTGCTGCTCAGGATGTCTCCTTTTCTGCTTCCTGATTTAACCTATGCTGAATTTGTTGAGTGACTTTCATCTACCACCAATTCAGTTTATTTTTTCTGGATTTTCATAAGTTAACCAACATCAGTTTCTCTTCGGGGGGGTGATATCTCATTCTGAACAGGTTCATTAAGCTTGAATGGACATGGAAGAGAGATCTAAGGAAGAACATAGCATGAATCACATTTAAAAGAAAAAACAAAAAAAGCAGATATAACTCACACAAATATTTTCTTACAATATTATGAGTGTGCATGAGTGTGAGTGTGAGTGTGTGTGTATGTGTGTGTGTGCATGTATGTGTGTGTGTCCCACGCTTGCCTGATTAAAGCTATAAAATCTTTCAAAGCCTATAGATTCTGTGTTAGTAGTAAGCGACATTACTAAAAGTGTTTCTTGAGTGTTGGTCCTAACCTGCCATCCCAACAGATTTACTCAGCTGGAGAAGTCCTCTTTTGCCTGTTGATGTTTGTTTGACTGTGTGAATTCTGTTAGCTAATGTTGATTCAGGCAAACACCACTGAAATGAGAGTAAACACTAAGCCAACACACCAGCTCTATCAAAACAATGAAAACATGTTGGAGAACAGGACATTCTCCTAACAAAAAACATGTACAAACTAAATATTTTTTCTAATTTTCTCAGAGATTTTGATGTTTCAACTATAAAATTAGAGAGTTGCAGAGGGGACAACATGGCTTAGAAAAGGGATTGTCTTTAAGAAATAGCACCTATTTACAATGCTTAATTTTAAGAGCATCATTGATGTTAGGGAGGACCAACTCTTGTATGGCCAAGGGTCACAGGAACTTATCTCAAGTCTCTGTTCACACTGGTTACCACTGTGAAATCTATCATGTATAAACCAGCAACTTCGGTAAGCTTGGCAATTTTGACATTCTGTGGCAATCTTGGGGCACAGCACCATTTCTGGGACAGATCTTTGTTTCTGAGTTCAATCCTCTTTGAATGGCAGGCAAGCATGCCTGTTGAAGTCTTGCTGAAATTTCTAGGTGAATTCAGGAAAATGAGAACAGGTTCCCATTGCTTTTTCAGACCTTGACTTCCATCCAGCTTCTCTCTTCAAAGGAATTCTTCTACAACTCTATGTAACTGTGCATATAAAAACATTATTTACCAAAGCCCATAACAAGAGATATATGTGTGAACACAGAAATTGAAATGAGAAGTCTTTAACTGTAACCTTGCTTGCTACTCTCCAGCATCCTCAACACAGTGATTTAATGATATAATAAACAATCATGGCCTTTCAAATAGTTGTTCTGTATGCTACTCACTTATACAGTAGCCTGACCAGAACTTGTACCTTCATAATATCTCCCTGACCTGGCTTCACAGTCATAGGAGAAGCTATTTATCTTGACTCTGGTACCTGAAACATTACTGGTAGCTGGCCTTAATAATAAGAACATCATACTTCAGTTTTATTTATTGTACCTGCTTTGTGGTATACAGTGGGCCAGGACTTTTGTATTGGTTCCCTAATTTAGTTTCTCAAATAACTCTGAAAGAAACTTCTAGTTTAGGTACCATAAGAAGCTTTCCCAAAATCTCACAGCTGGGATGAAAAGAGATTAAGACATAGCTCCAGCACTATCTCCTCTCTCCACAGAGAATTCAATTCAGTCCTGCAGCATACAGCCTCTTGTGCTCCCCTCTGAGAGCAACCAACCATGCAACTCACATTTACATCAATTACCTAAAACTTATCCAGCCCAGCCAAAACAGTTATGATAGGTCCCTTGAAAATAATTGAAATGATTGATCAGTAATATTTTGGTGTAAAAACCACTTACTGGATGTGTGACCCCACTGGTCCCACCTAGTGAGACAAGTTAGAGTCAGAACTGGAAGAAATGGAGTATAATGTTCTGAGACTAACTTTAGAAGAAGCTGTGATGGTTTGTTTTTTGTCAACTTGACACAAACCCAGACATACCTGGGAAGAGGGAAATTCAGCTGAAGTGCCTCCATCAGACTGGCCTGTTCATGTCTACAAGGCCTTTTCTTGATTGCCAACAGATGCAGGAGGGCCTGGCCCACTGTTGAGTGGTACTATTCCTGAGCAGCTGGGCCTGGGCTATGTAAGAAAGCTAGCTGTGCAAGGCAGAGGGAGCAAGCCAATAAGTTGTGTTCCTCCATGGTCTCTGCTTCTATCCCAAGGTTCTTGTCTTGACTTCCCTTGATGAAGAAGTGTGAACCCTTTCCTCCCCAACTTGATTTTGATCAATGTTTTATCATAGCAAAAAAAGGTGACTAGAACAGAAGCTCAGAGAAGTGAGAGGAAAGACCACCCAACATACATTCAAATCATGATCCTTATCAGCTAAAGGCCAGTTGTATTAGTCACTTTTCTGTTGCTGTGATAAAACCACCATGAGCAAGGGAACTTATAAAAGGAAGAGTTTATTTGCGCTTATGATTGACAGTTCCAGGGAATCAGAGTCCATTGTGGCAGGAATCATGGTGGCTGGGGCTGGAGCAGCAAGCCAAGGGTCACATCTTGAAATGAGCACAGGAAGCAGAGAGAGAGACTGGAGATTGCAAGGCTTGTTAAACTCACTAAGCCTGCCCATAATGACATACTTCCTCCAGCCCCGGCCACACCTTCTAAAACCTCCAAGAACAGTGCCACCAACTGGAGACAAAATGTCTGAATACTTAAAGCCCATGGGGGACATTCTCATTCAAACCACCACATTCCACTCCCTGGCCCCCATAGGCCATATAAAATGCAAAATGCATTTAGTCCAACATTAAAAGTCCCATAGTCTTTACCAGTCTCAATTCTATTCAAAAGTATACAGTCCAAAATCTCTTCTGAGACCCAGGCTAATCTCTTAACTGTAAGCTCCTGTAAAATCAAAAGGCAAATTACATACTCCCAACATACAGTGGAACTGAATACACATTCCCATTCCAAAAGGGAGGAGTAGAGGCATAGCGAGGAAATACTGGACCAAAACAAGACCAAAAACCAGCAGGGCAAACACCAAGTCCAGTAGCTCCATGTGTGACTTCTGGAAATTTACTTCCAAACGGCAGATGGCACAGCTCTTCCAGGATTGCATGCAACATGGATCTCTTCCTTAGGCTGGTACCACTCCCTATATGCAGCTCTCCTTGGCAAACATCTCACAGCTCTGGCATCTCTAATGTCTTCATGGGGTCTCCACTGCCAACCAGGCTTCACATGCACAGCTTCACGCAATGGCCTATTAGGGCCTTCTTTATTCAGGGACACCCCTGCTGCACTCTGCCTGACCTTGGCATCTCTCTGAAACCATGGAGGAAGAACTGAAGACCCTTTCACTCTTGCATCCTTCATGCCTCCAAAGCCAGCACCATGTGAATTAAACTGCCAAGTTTGGCTGCAAGTTTGGAATGGACCCTGGCCTATTTTAACCACATTTGCAGCTTTTCTCTGCCCTGAACTTGTTGGAGCAGAAAACCCTTTCAGTATTTTCCTGTCAAAAGTTGGAGGATTAGCTGGGTGTGTTCTTGCCCTGAAGGTACTATTTCTGTTGTTTACTTGTAAATCTCCAGGCCCCTCCTTAATCACTTTAATCTCACTTTTTCCATTGTTTACTTATAAATATCTAGGCCTCTCCCTAATCACTTTAATCTCACTTTTTTCCATTGTTTACTTGTAAATAGCTAGGCCTCTCCTTAATCACTTTAATCTTACTTTTTCCATTGTTTACTTGTAAATAGCTAGTCCTCTCCTTAATCTCTTTAATCTCCTTATCAAAAGGAACCTCTCCTTCACATGCCTTGGCCCCACCTTTGATCTTCCTAGTGCAGTTTTCAGATCCAAACTGTACATTCTGCATTTTTTTCCTGCCCCATCTGCTCTTCTTCACTGTAAATCTGTACAATATTCACCATCAATAGCCACACCACCATTTCTACATTAGGATGTCTTGAAATATCCTCCTCCAAAGACATTAGTCCACTGCTTTTCAGCTTAGCATCAAGCAAACATTTGGGCTGTGGGCAAACTGCTGCAAGGCTCTTTATCAAAATATCCCAGTTGCTGCCCAAGTCTTTATTTTCCTCTGGAACTACATTTTTTGCAGCAATGCTTTCTTCCAGGCTTCTACTAGAATGGCCCATTAAGCTCTACTTACAGTAGTCAACAGCTTTTCTAGCCCAAAGTTCCAAAGTCTTCCACATTTCTCCAAACATCCACATGGTCAGGTTCTTCACAGCTAACAGCCCAATCTCTGGTACCAAATAACTGTATTAATCACTTTTCTGTTGCTGTGATAAAACCAACATGAGCAAGGGAACTTATAAAAGGAAGAGTTTATTTGAGATGGTTCCAGGGAATCAGAGTCCATTGTGGTAGGAAGCATGGTGGCCAGGGCTGGAGCAGCAAGCTGAGGGTCACATCTCAAAATGAGCACAGGAAGCAGAGAGAGAGACTGGAGACCGAAAGGCTTGTTAAACTCACTAAGCCTGCACATCTCAAAATGAGCACAGGAAGCAGAGAGAGAGACTGGAGACTGAAAGGCTTGTTAAACTCACTAAGCCTGCCCCCAATAATGTACTTCCTCTAGCACGGTCACACCTTCTAAGACCTCTAAGAACAGTGCCACCAACTGGAGACAAAATGTCTGAATACTTAAAGCCCATGGAGGACGTTATTCAAACCACCACACCAGTCCAATGAGGTTATGGATTTTGAAGACCATTAGAAAGGGTTTAATGAGAATAATCAGGTGCATTCAATAAATTCATACTAATAGTAATTGTTAGCATTAATATGTAGCAGGTCTGTACTAATTATTCTCAATATTATCATAATGCTATCAGAAGCCCCATAAAGTTGTTCTGCTTCCTGGTGCTAAAGTTCCTGTCTGAAATTACCCTAGAGCAGTGCTCTTAAGAGGTGGTGGAACATTAAGGAAGTGGGGCTTATTGGACTTTTTAGATCCTTTAGGGCTTGCCACTTCCTCTGTTGCTTTTGCTTCCCCAACCTGACCTGAGTGGTTTTGCCTGGCCAGGCCCTTCTACTATCATGAGCTGCTTCATCACAGGCCCCAAACAACAGGATCACTAAACCTTGGTCTTTTAAAAAATTGTTTCATGTATTTACTATAGAAACACACAGCTAGTACAATCCAGTCATCCTATAGTAAGCATGATTTCATCTCTTCTACTGAGTTATTATGAAGGCAAAATGAGGTAATACATGTCAAATGTTCAGGAGGGGACCTGGCACCAAACAGACCTTCAACACATGTTCTTTCTCCTTACAGAGGGAAAAATTAGCCTGACTGTACTAAAGAAAAAACCCAAGATGGCTTAGTGGTTGAGAGAGCCAGATTCACTCCAGTGGGTCTCTGGGAGCCATGCTGGAACCCCAGCCTATTTCAGCTTCTGGTGCTGTCTCCTAGAAGTGAGGGAATAAGGCCTATGCATCTCTTTCACCTCCTCCCATTACACTATCCTCACTATCTCCCGCCTAGTGCAAAAGCACCCTTGGTCCTCATAGACATAAATACTATTACGTACATTAAAATTAAGGATGATAATTATGGAGAGAAGGCACAAAGTTTATCACCAAGAGTTGAAGAGGATGGAGATAAACTCTGTTACGAAAGCCATTGGCACTTTCATTAAGCGTTGAGCTGCCCACTGAGAAGCTTTGATAGATGTCTCCCTGTGGCTCCCATGGAAGTCACCCAACTGCCTTGTATTGTAATGTAATCAGGTAACTTTGTCTGTGACAAGCCCCAGGCTGGTGAATGCTAAAACACAAACAAAAGGAAATGACTTTTTGATTGACATGACTGTTCTGTGGATTGGCCCCACAGATAAAATCAGTCAAAACAAATCAGTTTATACACAAACACACACTTAGAAAGATTACATTTGGAAATTTCATGGCAAATGTGATCTTTGCTGTTTCTGCTTTTAAAGTCCTTAGTGTCTTTTATCTTAAGATAAGGGGAAATAAAGAAGAGAGTCAGCTATAGATCTTAGCTTTTAATTACTTGAGATCAAAGTGAGAGTCTGTTAAAACTGTGTGCTTCTGGGTTTCTACTAAAGAAATTCTGATTCTCTAAGTTTAGAATTAAGACAAAGATATACGTGTATGTATGTGCGCCAAAAAGTTTAAGGTTTTAGAAACAGAGCAAGAGGTGACCTTGGGCCTTTAAGAAATCATGAGATGAAAAAGAAGAAGAAGAAAAACATGACATATGCTTTTACTTTAATAAAAAGAATATGGAGACTATGAATTTCATACATCCTCCCTTGAATGTCTTAAGCAGAATGTTCTGGACTTTTCAGCTTTGGTCCTAGTGTGTGGTATATGTTGAGTAGTGCTGAATGAATAAAAAAAAAGATAAATGATTATCTTATTTGCCTTGTTTTGGTATAATGGGTTCTCTTTGCACTCAATATACAGTCATTAATAGAAGTTCATAGTGGCACAAATAGTGTACATACAGATATTACTGAAAAAAAAGTTTGCATACATATTCCTCAAATTATAGCACCCTAGTGTGCAAACAGCCATTATGTCTGAGCCACATGGAAGGTCCTGTAGAACAGTCATCTGGACCACCCCATGACCACCATTTTGTCACATCACTCATCTCTATCACCACCTTCAGGTCCCAAGTAGCTCCAGACAGCAAAATAGCAGTCAAACTCCTGACTCCAAACTCTCTCCCTCCATTCCACAGACTCTCCTGCAACCTGTTGTAAATTCATAACTGAGAGACCACTCACTAGACCATGTGGAATTTAAAGTAAGGTTTAATTTAATTACAGTGCTGGGCCACCACTCACTCTCTCACTCTGGAGGAGTAGTGCCTCAAGGTGCCCATTATGCAGCTTTTTTTTGGGGGGGGTCTTTTCAAGACAGGGTCTCCCTGTAGCCCCAGCTATAGGAACTCTATTCTGTACACCAGGCTGGCCTTGAACTCACAAAGATCCACTTACCTCTGCCTTGCATGGCACGCCTTTAATCCTACACAGCTTTTTATAAATCCAACAGCCAGATTTTCACAGGACAGTTAAAGTTACAAATCAAGGGGAAGCACGGGAAGCAAGCAATCATTCTTAGAAATAATAGTAGAGCAATCTATTATTAAAGACCATTTAAAGACTGACAATACCAAAAGCATGAAGTGAAGTTAAATATTTTTCGTGACTTTGATTCACCCATAGTTGTCTGCAGTCAACTCTCTCCCACAGACACAAGCACACAACACAGCACACAGCACACAGCACATGGCACACAGGGTCAGAGGGGACAGGCCTGAGGAACACAGGCCTGGGCTTTGCAGCCCATGAGGAGGAAGGGAAGGGAAACAGATAGGAAATCACTGCAGGAACACAATAAAGCCCAATAGCTGTCCCAGGCTGCCCTCTCCCACCTCCTGGAGGCAAGAGACGGGACTGGCCAGACCAGCCTGGTATCAGTTCCTATAATGCACCCCAATAGAAGCCGTGCAGCACTTTGACTGGCCCAAGTGCAAGAGCCCAAGTGGGTCTCTAGGAGAAATGGAAGCACAGCTGCCATGTGGCACCCTAGGAGCTCAGGAATTCCTGGAGTTCCAAAGACTTCCACCCAAGCCAAACAAAGATTCCTGGGTTTAGCTGCTGATGAGAATTTTACTAAAAGCTAGCAAAAGGCAGTTTATTTAACAAGGTCTCCCTGGAAAAAGGTGGGTCCCTTTCTTTTTCTGTAGCCTACTGTACTGGATACAGAGGCTCCGGTGGCTTTGGGTGGGGCAGGCCTCCTGGAGAATCTCTATATTTTCCAGCAGAGCAGAGGTCAGGTTCAGTGGCAGCTGAGGACCCCTGAGCCAAAGTGGAGGTTGGACCAAGAGGCCCAGCCAAGTTACAATATCACAGATCAATCCTACCACCCTGGCCTCCTGCTGGGGCTTAAGAGGTCCCCTCAGGGGCTGGAGAGATGGCCTGGAAGTTGGGAGCGCCGACTGCTCTTCCAGAGGACCCGGGTTCGATCCCCAGCACCCACATGGCAGCTGAGAACCATCTGTAACTCCAATTCCAGGAGAACTCCAGTTCCAGGGGAATCTGACGCCCTGCCCTCTTCTGACCTCCGTGGCATTGCACAACACGGGTGCACAGACCTACATATAGACAGTACATTCATACAAATTAATTAATTAATTAATTAATTAATTAAAAAAATAAAAGACGTCCCCTCAGGGCCACTGCCATTCCAGTTCCTATAAAGTCCTGAGGCTACCAGGCATTACTTTTACTTTTGACTTTAGACTCTGGAAAAGGAAAGAGGATTAGACCCCACAAAGTGATGGTAGTTAGGAATGCTCCTTGCCTCATATTTCTAGCAGTAAGAGCACTTATGGAAAAAGAATAGTCCAGGAAATGAAGGAGATAAGAATAAACAAACAAAACACAAAAATGGACAGGCTGGACCATATAGACTCAGACACTCGATGCTTATAGGGATGGATCCTCACACAGGCACACCCACAAAGGCACCAGTTAACCAAAACAACAACAACAACAACAACAACAACAACAAAAACCCAATCCAACCAGGCTGAGAAAGACATCTCTATTCAGTGCCCCAAAGAGTCCAAGCCCCCTGAATGGGGACTTTAACCAGATTAGAGCTCTATTCCAGAAATGGGCCCATAAAGATGAGTATGCACTCAGAGTGACTGGGGCTGAGGAGCTTCTCCCAGAGTGCTTCCCCTGCCACTCACTTACTGCTAACTAGGTTCTCAGCTGTCTTCCTTGGGTGACAGGATGAAAGCAGGTAGAACAGCCAAGGGGAATATGGCCCGGGGCTGGGGTACTTCTCCCAGAGCACACTGCCTGGAGATTACCCACCCACCGTGGTCACCTCTAAGTCTTGGTGGGACCTCCAAATCTTGTAAAGTCATAACAGAGAGAACACTCACTGGACCATGTGTAGTTTAAAGTAGGGTTTTACTTAATTACCATGCTACTTCCACTTACTTGGAGGAGTAGGGCCTCAAGGTTCCTGTTACATAGCTTTATTGTTTACTTAATTACCATGCTACTTCCACTTACTTGGAGGAGTAGGGCCTCAAGGTTCCTGTTACATAGCTTTATATAAGTACAACAGCCAATCAGAGTTTAACATAATGGTTAAAGTTACCAATCGCCAGGCGTGGTGGCACACACCTTTAATCCTAGCACTTGGGAGGCAGAGGCAGGCGGATCTTTGTGAGTTCAAGGCCAGCCTGGTCTACAGAGTGAGTTCCAGGCCAGCTGGGGCTACAGGGAGACCCTGTCTCGAAAAGACCAAAAAAAAAAAAAAAAGTTACCAATCAAGGGGAAGCGGGAGAAGAAGAAAGCAATCATTCCCAGATTGACTCAAGGAAAATTGATTCTAAAGGCTATCCCTGAGTTTTTATAATACTTTATTTCACAACACCACCCACTACCCACTACCACCCCCCACACTTGTCCCCTAAGCCTTTAAAGCTTTAGCCTATAGAAGCTCCTGATTGTGCACCTTGTGCAACTTTTTCCCATTATTTTTTCACTAAAATCAACTCAAGTTAGCATCTTTGTAGAGTTTGTCTATTTAAAATTGAATTTGCTTAGTTTTACACAGAGAAAATAGAAGTAACTTGGGATTCTCTCCAGGAGCTGTTTGCTGAAGAGGAGCCTCATATGGACAAACTGATCTCAGCATCAACTTCTTCACACCATTATACCATCAATCTCCTGTCTTGCTAGAGCACACATCATGATGAAGCCAATGGTCTCCTGCTCTCCTTCCTTGTAAATGTGTGCCTAAGTAGCCCACAATGTGAGGGGTAGGAGTAGAGAAGAAAGGGTGCCATTGAGCGGGACAGGACAAGTATTTACCACCGCACTTTCTGCCCTTCCTGCCAACACTTTAGGTAAATATTATTGCCCTTCTTTTAAATGTGAGTAAATCTCCATGAGCCTCACAGCCTCCTCAGAGATATACTATGAGTAGAGGCTGAGAAGACTTTGACTCCCAGCCTGGTGTGAGATCACATGCTCACCCCTCCTAGGCATTTCCTCTGAGTAGCAGTGTAGGATAAACATAGTTGCCCATGAGAAATTACTAAAGAAGCTCTGGTTCTAAATTATCCTATCCCATCCTTAAATTCTTGTGTATTTTGCATTTTCACAGCATGTCTGTGTGAGGCTGAAGGTAAAAAGAAAGCTTACTCTCTCAAGAGGTCAGGCAGGGATGACATGTCAGAAGATGAACCGTGTAGCCCTTGGATTTGAAAACCTAGTGTATTAGACATATGCATCCTCTGCTGCTGAGCCTGCTCCACTGTTCTTGCCTAAAAGTGGTATAAAGTTGAAAATAAACCTTTAGGCCAGTAAGTAAGGAAAAGAATCGCCCACCTCGGTTATGTGGAAATAAAATCTTGACAGTGCTAGAGAGGTTCAGCATCAAATTCATGGACAATTTGTTTAGTTGTCTTTGGATCTGCTTTATCTATTTACTATAGCTAGTTGTGATTTGTAGTCTTTGATTAGGATGTATAAATTAGTTCTAGGAATTTGAATTGAGGAAAAGTTTGATTTTAGTAGATAGTGGAAGGTATTCACTACATTGCTTATAAATTAATGTCTAGAATTCCTAAAGTCAAAGGTAAAATGGAGATGAGAAATATATTTAGTTTATGAAATGCTTGCTAAGTTAGATAGAAACACTACTAGAGAGAATACCAATGTTAGGGATTGCTTATGAGTTTGCAGGTCTTAATTCCAAATTTAAAATCTGTTTTTTTAATGAAGTATACTTTTTTTTTTATAAGTGCATGCTAGCTTTCCACTGTTATAATGAAATAGGTGAGATAATCAATACACAAAGGGAAAAAGTTTCTATTTATCTCTTGGTTTGGGAGACTCCAGCCCATGATTGATTAACCCCTTTACTTTGGTGAGATAATACATTGTGGCAGAAGCATGTGATAAAGCAAAACCACTCACTTCATCAACCATAAACAGGAGGGAAAGAAGGAAAGGTGGGTGTTCCACAGTCCTCTGTCCAGAACATTCCCCAACAGCTTAGGAACCTCTTACCAGACCCGACCTCCAACAGGATCTACCAGCTCCTAAGGAAAACATACTGAGGACCAAGCCTGTAGTGCCCAGACTCTTTAAGAACTCTTATCCAAACTAAGGGATCATGTTTTAAAAGTATAGAACTGTTTGTCATACATTTTATAAACCATCCCTGGCTTCAGTTTTACTTCCCTACACCATAGTTCTTTTCAAAAAAAACCTACTTACTCAACATTGGGTTTCCCTTGCCAGGTGCTTCTCTTTCCCAAGGGCCCTAGGTCTACTTTGGCCCACTTTCATTACTACACACAGCTATTTCATATGTTTTCTAATGAATTTATAATTATTAAAGATGAGAACTATTATTATTATTCAACGTGAGAGATAAGTCTAATACTTAACTAGCTCCCTATCATGGCTAAACCCATAAATTTGTTATATGGTCTTTGAGTTACACAAGCAATGTATCAAAGTTATTTTTAAATTGCCATTGGTTACCAGAATTTTGAAAGAGATAAGGCTCACTTTATAAACATTACATAGATTTTTTCTCCTGAGGATTTATCAGTTTAATTAAAATCATATTTAAGAATCATATTTGAGAAGAGTCTCCTGGCTTCAATTGTCACAGCAAGTGATTATTATAAAATAAAAACTAACAAACCAAAATAAGCCCAGGTGATCACTATTATTAAAAGTTTCCATGTAACTGACTTTTTAAAAATCCATAATCCAGTTTCCTAGGCCAAGAATGTTGACCTTGGCAAGTTTATTTTATCCAAAATTAATATGGTTTAATATATCATTTTTAGGATATGTCAACACAATTTCTTTGAGACAATAATGCTCTCTGTACTAACTAGAAATGAAGAACTTCTATAAACATTTTTTTTAATTTTATTTATTTTTGTATGTGTATGAATGTACTGTCTGCATGTAGTTTTGTGCACGCGTGTCGTGCAATGCCGCGGAGGTCAGAAGAGGGTCTCGGATTCCCCTGGAACTGGAGTTCTCCTGGAATTGGAGTTACAGACGGTTCTTAGCAGCCATGTGGGTGCTGGGGATCGAACCTGGGTCCCCTGCAAGAGCAGTCGGTGCTCTTATCCGCTAGGCTATCTCTCCAGCCCCTATAAACATTTCTAATCACTACCCTCTACCCCAAGTAAATCCCTGGGAGAGAGAATCTTCACTTGCTGTCTACCCTATGCACCCCCCATCCAACAAAAGCAGAAATAATTATTCCTTTCACTTCGATGACTTATAGAGAGACACTTCTCCACTCCTCTCAAGTCCACTTCCCAGACCAATTTTAGACAACTCAAAATAAAGGCTTGGGTGGAAGTGAATCTTTCAGATAAGAATGAAAGGAAGAGCAACATCTTTAGAAATATCACTGGTAGACTATTTGTAAATAATGCAAACTTCATTTTAGAAAATGACTTTGGCTCATACTGTTGCTCAGAAATGTGCTTTCTTTTTCAAGTGACAGTTCCCCCACAGTGTTTCAATACTGATCTTTCGTTCTTATTCCTTAACTTCTAATCTTCACTAGGTTTGCGTGGATGTTTGCATGTGGGAAGGGATCTGAAAGAATCTCATTCTCCTGTTGCTTTAACAGGAAACATTTTTGTGTCTGGATCTGTGTACATATTATAGTATATGGGCAGAACATCACATTGAATGTATGTAAGATCTTCCTATGGATTTCCTTTTTGAAGCCCTTATCTGGAATCACTAACTTGAGGGTAGAAGCAACCGTGATCACCTGATACTTTATTATGTCTAGTACATAATGGATAATTAGTTTCTGATCCCATAGGTAACCAATGTAAAAAATTATTTTAATCTGAATTCAAAACTTTCATTTTCAATATTGTGCCAAACTAGTCTTCTAGCTATTTAAAGCATATGTGCAAAACAATTTATTACATGGCTTTCATGTTATTTTTCCCTGTCATTTTCCTCAGATCATGTTTTGTTTAAAAGGATGCCTCAGTTAAGTCCATGAAAGTGATGAAAATGTTCATTTGCTGGAAAAACATAACACTCTTATTATAAAACATGATTTCTCTTTCTGGGATGGTCAGTAAAAGGGTTGACTCTCACCATTACAGACAAAACACTTAATAGGATGTTTGGATTCTGCCCAAGTGAAGAGTAACTATGTTGGGAGTAGGAAGGCCTTGAGTAATCCTCAAAATAGTGTGTGACCACAGGCTACTCATTTAAACACATGCGGTGTTTTCTGCGAGTATAAAGTGAGCTCTCTGGGATTGCTTCCAGCTGTAACTTTACACTTTATACTTTCAAAACCAGAATCTATATACTCAATACATAAACCCTAAAGGAAATCCACCCATCAGCCATTATGTCAAAAACTAAGAGCAAAGGCCCAGTGTTTTGGGATTTACTCAGAATAAATATTTAAACTCATTTCATAGACTTAGTAATCCTACAGGCCAATCCAACTCTTTCTTATCTACATTCCAACAGGCACACAAACAGAAACACAGTCACACAGATACACACAGGCACAGACACAGATATATGTGCAATAAATATACAACCTATATAAAGCAGTAACTATGACTACACTAACATTTTGACACAAAGGTGCAGCTCTCAACTCAAAGACAGTAATGTACTCTAGAAACAAATGTGAGTGACCACAGCCCAGGAGCATGGGTTCGGATAACCCAAATATCATGTTGCATCGTAGGAGCATTTTCATGAAGTTTTCATAGTAACAAAAAAGTCATACATTGATGTACTTTAAAAATACATTGGTAGCACCATCAGGCATATGAGTTCTAACAAAATGGAGAAATGTCTGCTATAAGCCTCAGGTGCTACCTGATGACACTCCCTAGCCCTTAGGTTGGCGGAGGCCAGTGGTTCCTTTGTTTTGTTTTGTTTGAGACAGAGCTTCATGATGTAGCTGTAGCTGGCCTGGAACTCATTATGTGGACCAGACTGGCCTTGAATTCACAAGCTTTGCTTGCCCTTGCCTCCCAGTGCTAGGATCAAAGGTGTGTGCCACCCTGACTGGCTTAGTAATTATTTCTATACCCCAAAATGTTTCTTTCTATACCCCTTATGGCTACTAGTCATAAGGATGAATTTTAGGTCAAGCACAGAGGTGCACGATGAATGGATATTAAGGTATTTTAAGAAAGCCCAACATAATTTGGCTCCAGACCTGTAACACTACAGCTATCAGATATTACAGATGTTCTTATATAAGACATTTTTTCCCTTGGAAACTTCAGTTAAAAAATCAGGTTAAGAATAAAATTAATCCTGCATGCAAATTTACTGCTAAAATGTGAACCTCTAAATGTGTTTAGGAGTTTATTTACAGATTTTTTAATTTTGACTTATGTGTGGAGTGTATATATGCATATTTTGGAATAATATAAAATAAAAAAAGGTATTGATAGCTTTATAGAATAATTTAAGTATAATCCCTGAGTTATTGAAATATCACAATAATGTATAGTTTACATTGTAAACTGATTGTAAAATTTACATTAAATTCTTATAGAATCTTACATTAAAACATATATGTAATTTAGAATGTAAAGTTATATTTCTTTTTACTTGCATGCAACTTTACTATTAAAATGTGAATCCCTAAACGTGTTTTGGGATTAACGTATAGCTTATTTTCAGTCTTTGTAACTCCGATTTATGTGTGGAGTGTATGTATGCATATTTTGGATTAATATAAAATCAAAGGGAACAAAAAAGAGAGAAAAACCTGTTCAAAGAACTGACCAAAACAGTAAACTTCTGCATCCAAAGCGTTAACAAAGACTGAGAAAAAGATGCAAGACAGGACTTAACGTGCATGGCAGAATCCATGGGCTCTGGTGGGGGGTGTTGCTGAGGGGAGGGCATGGATGGGGGAATGATTAAGAAATGTTGTATAAAATGTGCTCAATAAAAATTAACTTTAATAAAAAATTCTTTAAGTAAAAAAAAGAATAAAATTAATGTATAATATAGCACAATTAAAATTTTTTTAATTTGTCCTAATACTTGTTATTTTGTTTTGATGACCCACAAATAAATAAACATTTGGAAATAACCTTGTTTGTGATTGTGGGAACTGCGCTCATTTAATAAATAATTATTAATAAAAAAATTGAAGTGCTTCATACTTAGGAGTTGTGTAGGGATTTTTTTTTATCTTTTTTTTATGTGTTTGCTTGTACTGTCTGCATGTAGGTTGGTGCACCCATGTCGTGCAATGCCGCGGAGGTCAGAGGAAGGCATCGGATTCCTCTGGAACTGGAGTTAAAAATGGTTCTTAGCCGCCATGTGGGTGCTGGGAATCGAATCTGGGTCCTCTGCAACAGCAGTTGGTGCTCTTAACCACTGAGCCATCTCTCCAGCCCTGGTTTTTTATTTTTATTTTGTTGTCAATGTATATTTGTATTGAATATTATGCATTTCACACAATATATCTTAATCATATTTAGACCCACATCCCCCACCAAGTGCCTCCTATAGACACCTCCCACCAGGATTTCATAAATTCTCCAGATATGTTAAGGCCTATCAAGTCAAGTTTGTCTCACATGTTCATCCACTGGCGTTTAGTCAGCCTATCTACCTATCTACGGTCACTCCTTTAAAGAAGATCAGCTCTCCCTCACCCAGCAGTAATCAGCTGCCAATGGTTCTTCAGCTAAAGGTGAGGCCCGCTGTCTATTTTCCTAGTTTTATTCTGGGTTTTTGTCTGATTGAGTTTACATGGTCTTGTGCATGCTGACACCATTGCTACAAGTTCATATGAGCAAGTTCCCAGAGGCCTGGAAGTCTCCCATGTTTATAAAATCTTTCCACCCGGCTCTTCCACAAAGCAATGGTTCCTGAGCCATGTTGAGTGAGGATTAATACAGAACTCCTATTCAGGGATATGCTGCCTATATGTAGTCTTTTCTTCTCTACACTTTGGCTAATTGTGGTCTCCTGTGTGCATGGCACATTGTTGCATGAGGAAGCTTCATTGGTGAGTGTTGAATGACGCAGTAGTATTCTCTCTACTTCCTGTTCTGCTACATTCAATGTGCCTTAGGTGTAGAGGTTCCTTTGTAGATGTTTCACTTAGGGCTGGGTATCTCTCAAACTTTTATTTTCTCTGTGTGACCATTTGTGGAACTCTGTAATAGTCTCCCTCTGTTGCAAAAAGAAGCTTCTTTGATGAGTGGTGAAACCATCTTGTATACTTGTCTGTAATGTAAATATAAGGATCAATATTTAGCCTACAATAATAAGTTGCATTTATCTAAGAATAGGACAAAGATAATGTTTTCTTCAGGATCTATGGATTCTCCAGCCATGTGTATTTGGCTGTGTTTACAGGGTCACACAAGAGTTTCCTCCCATTTAGAAGGGTTTAAATCTAATTAGATAGCTGTTGATTAACCTCTAGATAAAAATGCCATTACTATACCGCTACAGTTTGTCGTTCAGTTATTGTTGTGGTCATTAGCCCTTAAAGCTGGGTTTGGACCTTTCATTGATTTTTCTCTCTTGGCAGCTTTCATAGTGTTCTCTAAAACCACGAGAACTACTCTTCAGGGAAGAGGCTTCTAGGTCAGTTCCAGCTGCATTGCTCCAAGTCCTGTGTCAGAATGTTATGTCCTGTCTTCAGCAACAGGTTATTTCCTTCAGGTTCTGGGAAGTAATCAAGGGCTGTGGCAATAGCCTGTGTTATTTTGGGAATTTATTGGACTACCCTGACCAACAATTCAAAAGGAGGTTTCTTCTCTCTGGCAATGGATTTTTTGTTATATAGCCTTCAGGGGTACACATGCATTCATGCTCAAATGGTATATGTGTATTTTTAGTAGGTTTTTGAGCAAATACATTTTCCTTTGGTTTTAAACACCCTCTAAGCCTTTTCTCCTTTCTTTCTCCCCGTCTAACCTTCCTCATCCCTCCCTACTTAAAGTACCTCCATTTTCCCCTTGATAATACCTATCTCCTATCCCCACCCCCAACCCCTTCTTCCCCTTTGCCCCATGGTTCTTTGTGTATCCTTCTCTCCTTCCTTCCCTGTCGAACACCCCAGTTTTCAGCATTTACCCTTGGTAACATGATCCCTACTATTCCCCTCCTCTCTTGGGCTCTTTCCCTTTATCTCTGTGGTTCCTTTCCATTTTCAGGGCTCCTGCAGTTACATCAGGATATATACTCATATATAAGGATTTGGTGGTAAGACCCACAAATAAGAGATACATACATTGCTTATTTTTCTGAGTCTATGTTACTTCATTTAGTATAACAGTTCCTAGTTCCATCCATTTACCTACTAATTTAATGATTTCTTTTTTCTTTACTGCTGAGTAGAACTCCATTGTGTGAATGTACAATTTTCATTATCCATTCATCAGTTGAGGGACATTTAGGTTGTTTCCATTTCTTAGCTACTGTGAAGAGAGCAGCAATAAACATAGATGAACAAGTATCTCCAGAGTAGGATGAGTCCTTTTGGTATAAGCCAAGGAGTGGTATAACTGGATCATATGGTAGATTCACTTTCAGTTTTTTAAACATTCTCTACACTGCTTTCCATAGTGGTTGCAGGAGTTTGCTATCCCACCAGCAGTGAGTGAGCATCCCCTCTTCTCCATATCCTCATCCTCATTGGGTGTCTTTTGTTCTCTTGATCTCAGTCCGACTGACTGGGGTAAGATGAACTCTTAAAGTGGTTTTGATTTGTATTTCCCTAATTACTAAGGAGGTTGAATACTTTTTTTTAAAGGTTCTTCTTAGCCATTTTTGTTTCTTCTTTTGAGAACCCTCTGTTCAGGTCCTTAGCCCATCTTTTTATCGTTTCATTTTTTTTTTAGTTCTTTTTATATTCTGGATATTAACCTTTCAGATGTGTAGCCGGTAAAGTTTTTCTCCCACTCAATGAGTTTCCTCTTCACTTCCTTGGTTGTTTCTTTTGCTCTACAGAAGCTTTTTAATGAGGTCCCACTTGCCAATTGTTCACCTTAATTCCTGAACAACTGAATTCTGATTTAGAAAGTCCTTCCCTATACCTATCTTGATTGTGTAGGGTACTGCCTACATTTTCTCCTAACAGTTTCAGAGTTTCAGGTTTCACATTGAGGTCTTTGATCTATTTGGAGTTTTTGTATTTGTGCTGGTTGAAAGATAAGGTTCTAATTTCCTTCTATTACAGGTGGAGATCCAGTTTTACCAGCACCATTTTTTGAAGATACTGTCTTTCCTCCAGTGTGTGTTCTTGGCAATTATTTTCAAATCTCAGGACTCATATTTGAATCTTCTATTATACTCCATTGATCTGTATGTCATTTTTGTGCCAGTACCATGCTGTTTTTATGACTATAGCTCTGTAATATAATTTGAGATCAGCACTGGTTAATCCTTCCAGCATTACTTTCTTTGTTCAATATTGCTTTGGCTACCTAGGATCTTTGGTGATTCCATATGAATTTTAGGATATTTTCCTACTTCTGTGAAGAATGTTATGGAGATTTTGATTGGCATTGCATTGAATCTATATATTGCTTGTGGTTGGATGGCCATTTTCACAACATTAATTCTACCAATCCATGCATATGAGAACTCCTTCAATCTCACGGTGTCTTCCTCAATCTCTTTCTTCAAAGATTTAAAGTTTTAATTGTAGAGATTTATGTCTTTGGCCAAGTTTATTCCTAGATATATATTTTTTGAGGCTATTGTGAATGGGAAGATTTCCTCATACTCTTTCACAAATTGTTTGTTATTATATATAGAAAGGCTACTGATTTTTGTAAATTTATTTTATAACCTGCCACTCTGCTGAAAGTATTGATAATTTCTAGTGGTTTTCTGGTGGAACATTTGGGATTTCATATATATATATATATATTCATACCATCTGCAAATAGGGCTAATTTGACCTCTTTCCCAATTAGGACTCCTTTAATTTCCTTCTCTTATTACTTTAGAAAGAAATTCAAGCACTATATTGTAAGGGAGTGGGGATAGTGGATAGCTTTATCTTGTTCCTGATTTTATTTATATTGTTATTTTTAAATTTTATGGAATTTTTGTGTATTGCAGGCAGGACATCTCAATCAGTCTTAATCACATTTGTATCCCTTTCCCCACTGGCACCTCCTCATGGCTCCCCACACACTTGAATTCATATTCTCTCATTCGTGTTAAGGCCTATTGTGTGAAGTTAGTGTCCTCAGACATTCCTCAGTACAAGTTCATCCACTGAGGTCTAGTTAGCTTATCCAGAGTCCCTCACTTTAAGAAGATCAGCTCTTTTTCATCTGGCAGTAATCAGCTGCCAATATTTTTTCAGCTAAGATTGGGGTCTGCTTCCCATTTCCCCAGTTCTATGTTGGGCTTTTGTCTGCTTGAGTTTGCATGGAACTTGTGGATGATGGCACCATTGCTGTAGGTTCATATGAGCAACATCCAAGGAGTTGTAGGACTCTATTTCCATATGGTCATGCACTACTTCCCTGGCTCTTACAATCTTTCTACCTCCTCTTTCCCAATAATCCCTGAGCCCTGGGTGAATGAAGCTTAATATAGGAGTCCTGTCCAAGGACCCATGCTCTATAACCTCCTAATCTCTATGTTTGGCCTTTTGTGACCTTTTATGTTCCTGGCCCTCTGTTGTGTGAGGGAGCACCATTAATGAGAGTTTAGAGATTTATTACTACCCTCTTTACCCCTTGTTCTGTGTTAGGTATAGGGGGTGTATCATAGATGTGCCAATTAGGCTGGTGCAATTTACAGACAATGTCTATGTGTGACCAGTTGTGGTACTCTGTAATAGTCTGTGACTGTGGTGCAAAAGAAACTTCTTTGATGAATGGTGACTGGGATAAGTGACTGTAAATTATGGATACATATTTTGCACTTAGTGAGAAATTACATTATTCTAGGGATGTGACAGCCTTGGGGATTTCTCGAAGATCTACAGCCTCTCTATCCATGTATATTTTCCTATGTTTACAGTACCATACATGAGTTTCCTTCCACTGAATGGGTGTTAAGTCCAATTAGGTAGCCATTGATTGCTCCCAAGATAAAAGTGCCACTACTGCACCAATGTCATATGCAATGCTAGTCAATGATGTGGTAATTTGATCTTAAAGCTGGGTTTGGACCATTGATTAATGTTCTTCCCTGCATAGTGCTCTTCAAAGCTATGAGAGGTAGCCGTTAGGGGAGGTGGCTTCCAGGTCAGTTCTGGCTCCATTGCTCCAAATCCTGTCTCTGAAGTATGTCCTATCTTCAGCAATAGGGGCTTACCTTCAAGTTTTGGGAGGCAATCAAGGGCTGTGGTTCTGATTTTAATGGGAATGCTTCCAGATTTTCTCTATTTAGAATGATGTTGGCTGTGGGTTTGTTGAATACAGCTTCAATTATGTTGAGGTATATTCCTTCCAGTCCAATTCCCTCTAAGACTTTTAACATAAATGCTTACTGTATTTCTGCATCTATTGAAATGACTTTGTGATTTTTATGTTTAAATTAATTTATATTATTTATTACATTTATTGACTTATATATTGAACCATCCTTGCATCTCTGGGATAAAACCAACTTGATAGTGGTGGATGAACTTTTTGATGTGTTTATATTTTAATTCTGGTTTTGAGACTGTACCTCAACTACAGCATCAACATTTTTTGATAGATCGTTGAAATATTAACTTCGTCTATCATATATAACACATTTGTGTCATTGATATTTGAATATATATGAGAAGGGTTTAGATAACACAATGAGCAAATTCTGAGTTATGTTCTATTTTTAAAACTATGCTGAGAAACTTAGGGTGTATCTAGTGGAGACATTAGCATTGAAAAAAAGCTGTAAATATTTCCATAAAATCCCCCAAATCCCCACTACACAACATATTGCAAAATCCTTGCCATCTTGTTTTTTTACTACTGCTACTACTACTAATAGATGTTTATAAATTTATAAGCTGACATATGAAATAGTATGGCTTTTATTTCTTTATTTTAATAAGCTTTCTTCATTTTTGAGAATTTCATGCATGAATATAATAAAACATGATTGTATCTACTTCTGCTTCTCCTCTCCAACTCCCCAATCTTCCCCCCAAAAGGATCTCTCCAAAATTCATGTCCTATTTATATCTATTTTTTTCATAATCAACTAAGTCCAATGAGTGTTCCTCATATATGCATGGGTGTGTGGCCATCCAATAGAGCATAGGACATGGCTGTATGTTGAAGGTAACTCAGACAACCACTTATCAAATCAAGGAAGCTTCTTGTCTTGGAAATGAGACTTAGAGAATAGGAGACCCAAAAGTAATGAAAAGTAATCTACCAGGAATAATGGTCTCTGAGGAGAGAACAAAGTCGAAAAATTATACACACCTATTTCTGAACCAGTCCTTATGGATTATAAAAATGGGATTTCATCACAAAAATGCAGTATTTAAAAAGTAGAACTGAGATGCAGTCAATATAGGCTTCACATCAGCATTTCTGGGGCTCCTTTGGTTAGTGAGGTCCTCGCTAATTTGTCATCTCTGGCTGCCAGTGGGAGCATTGCTGCTCAGTTCTGTAAAGGAATCTTCCTTCCTACCCTCCTATGTCTCTAGAGCAGCAGCACTTTGGATTGTTCTGTGGATGGCACAGACTAATTCAGCAATAAAATAACACTGAGCATGTATCCAGCAATGCTAATCCTATTTTCAACATCTGCTAGGAAACAAGAAGGATGGCATGTTCCAGATCCTGACAGCGAGTGAACACCAGCCTAGCCCAGAGCTGTCCTCCCAGCTGACATGGCTTTTCATTCACAGTGGTGACATTTTAGGGGTGGTGTGTGGCTGTGAGAGGGCATGTATGTATAGGAAGTATGACCTTCATGGCATGAATTCTTGTAATTACTGTGAGCTTGTCACAACACAGCAATGAGACCTTTATTATACGTCCCTGCACAGGGAGGAGCTGTATTTAGGATTACACACAATAAGCAGGAAAGAAACCTAGGGAAAACAGGAATTAAGCAACTCAACCAGATGTCAAAAGGCAAATAAGTGTAAGAAACTAACTGAGGGGCAGATGAATTTGAATGGAGCTAAGGTCCACACAGGTAGAGAAACTTTGGTGCACGGCCAAGGTGTTGGTTTATTTTGAAAGCAATGGGAATCCATGAGTGCAGTCTGACAGAGTAGCCTGGAGCAGCTTAGTGGAGATTAGTCTCAGAGTAGAGAACAAGACTGCAGGAAAGAAATGTCTGGCTACATAGGTAGACACTAAATGGTAAGGAATAAAAACTGACGGATACTAGGTTCAACACTTCTTTGATGGAATTTATATGCACTTTCTCGTGTAATCCAAAAGAGAATACTAGTTTTAGTCTGTGAATCAAGTATCTGGAAATAGAGAAACATTGCAAAATAACCTACAACTAAGTAACAAAGCCTGGATTCAGAGGCACATCTATCACACAGGACTGGTCAAGTTCAAATGGCCACAGAAAGAGGAAGTCAAGTTGAACTTGAAGAGGAACAACTTTAAGTCATGGTGTCTTTCTCTGCTTGGACTAATGCTAGAAAGTTACTTCCAATATCAGCCATGCATTCCTGCATAACAACTCACCCAACATTTAGCTCCTTAAAATAACAAATCCTTGTTATCTCACTGTTGAAGAGAGCCTAGAGGCCTGGGTTCACTAAGCTGGCTGGCTCTGACTTGGACATGTGAGGATGCTAGCTGAGTCCCCCATTACTCGACAGCTGAATTTTGTAGTTGTAAGATTTGCTTTCTAGTCTGCTTCCTCAACAGACTGTTGGCAGAAGTTGCCAGTTCCTTGGCAAAAAGCCTTTGTTTTTTTGTGGCAGAGCAGCTGACTTCCTCCAGTTGGTTAAAAAAAAAAATACTGGGGGTGGGATGGAAGTTGCACTTTGTTTTGACACAATTTCAAAAGGTATGCGCTGTATCTTCTCCCAAACACTGTTCATCAGGGGCAAGCTACCAAGCATAGTCCACACTAAGGAGGAGGATGCTCAATCTTGTAAGGAATACCAAAGAATTTGTATGCATGCTTGAAAACCATTACACTCCCTCTTTAATATTTCTATTTATTACATTTACATTAATCTCCAACAAAAAATCTGATCATATATCTATTCTTCAAAACTTTTCAGTGATTTCTATTGGTTTGAAAATTAAGAGCTAAATGATTTCATTGTTGCTGTTGTTGTTCCTTTTAGATGTGGCCGCTGCTGCCATCCCTGCCATCCCTGCCTCGTCTTTCTCTGGCTCTCGTGCCTAATTCTTCCTGGTACAGGGCCCTTGCATGCCATTATCCCCTTGCTTTTACTTATCTGCCACTCAGGTCGTAGTCCAGAGGGTACTATCTCAAGAAAGCCTCTCTGGCTCATTAGCCCTCAGCAGCTCCCAGGGATGAATTCCGAGTGGAGACTGTCTTTCTAATCTGTGGCACTGAATAGAGCTTACAGTGACTCATTCACCCGGCTTTTTTGTTAGAGCTACAAGGATCTGTATCTGACTTGTTTACCATTGAGTCTGAATGCATTCCAGAGGATGAAGCTGGTGTTCCCGTTCAGAAAGCACATCTGCACGGAGTAGACATTTAGCCAGGGAAAATGAGTTGAAGGAACAGATACATCTGCTTCCAGAACCACATTGAAAGAGGTAAGCAAATACATTTGTTATCTTTAATTTAAAATAATGACTTGAAGAGAAACATCACCAAAATGGGATCTGCCCCTAATGTGGACACCAGCAGGAATGGAACACTGAGAGGCAGGAAGAGAACCTACAGTCAGAACCCTACTGCTGTGCTGAGTCCAGCTGGACTAGAGAAGACAGTCCAGTCTTGCTTAATGCATTAAATGGAACTGCCTGGGTTCTGAAAATTTACATATGCCCATTGGGGTGGCTCTGCAGGCAGGACACTCATTAAGCCAAAAAGTTTCATTCTGATCATTGGCTCCATCAACTGCCTGCAACTCCATCATCCACAAACTGATCTTAAAAGTACCTGTGCAAGAACACTACTGGAAAAGAAGCACTTCCTGAGTTCTTACCGGTTAGTATTTCAAGACGGAGGCCCCTTGACCAGAGCCATGCCTGGGCTTGGAGTCTTTCATAACTACAATAGGCATCTGGATGAAGGTTAAGAATTGTCCAGGGGCTGGAGAGATGGCTCAGTGGTTAAGAACACCGACTGGTCTTTCAGAGGACCCAGGTTAGATTCCCAGCACCCACATGGCAACTAAGAATCATCTTTAACTCCAGTTCCAGGGGAATCCGACACACTCTTCTGACCTCCGTGGCATTGCACGACACGGGTGCACCAACCCACATTCAGACAGTACATTCATACACATAAAGAAATAATAAAAAATATCAAAAAAGAATTGTCCACTGCTACTCAAACATATGCAGTGGCAGAATCAGCAATCCTTTCATTTAAAAGTACATTCCAAGCACGCGACAAGAGAGGACCATACATAGAGGGTTGGGACTGAAGTTCAATCCCAGCAGTATAACCCCGCTCCTCCAGAAAAGACAAAACTGCTGCTCGGAATAAAAGCAAGTTTGCTGTTTTTTCTCTTGTGATTCCTCCTGCCTGAGCTGCTTAAAACCCCTTCTATTGTATCCAGGCCTGAAAGCGTCCAGTGATTTCACTGAGCCTCTTTAATTGGGGGCTTGTGGTTCATCTTACTTTGCATTAAAAAAATAAACTCATCAGTGCCACAGCCTCGGGGGTCTACATGGAACATGTTTGCAGAGAAGTTTTTCTTTCTAATAGCATTACACAAAGCCCATTACACAAAAGCCTCAGAAACTGCCCAGTCCTCCACAAGCTATAGTCTAAATGTGTGCTGTCACAAGATGTAAATTATTTCTAGTGACAAGCCCATAGGGACCTAAGAAAGTTGTCCCTTAACTCAGACAAGTTAATTGAGACAAGAGACCTTTAAGGGGTTGGAAATGTAGTTCTGTGGTACAGTGTTCCTAGCATGTGCAAAATCCTGGTTTTGATCCAGGGGCAAGGCCTCATTTGTTTGTGGGAGAGAGAGAGAGAGAGAGAGAGAGAGAGAGAGAGAGAGAGAGAGAGAGAGATTTTGAAAAGAATATCAGTATAAAATAAATTCATGTTGGGCTGAAGCTGAGGGAAAGAGATTCTTTTTCAAAGAAAAAAATTATGAGGCATCTATTAACTTAGTGCATGTCCAGCATATCAAGGACATGTATAATGTACACACACACACACACACACACACACACACACACATATATATATATATATATACATACCATCTCTTGCTCTGTACAATTTTTTCAGCAGTAGCTGTAACTTTCTTATTTTGCAGAGGAAGTCATTAATGTTCAGAGATTAAATGACTTACTTGTCTCAGTGTTTTTAGCATTAAAGCATGGGCTCTGGCAGTGTTTTTTTTATTAATTTTATTTATTTCTGTATGTGTATGAATGTACTGTCTGCATGCAAGTCTGTGCACCCATGTTGGAGGTCAGAAGAGGGTGTCAGATTCCCCTGGAACTGGAGTTCTCCTGGAATTGGAGTTTCAGACGGTTTTCGGCCACCATGTGGGTGCTGGGGATCGAACCCGACTCCTCTGCAAGAGCGGTCGGTGCTCTTAACCTTTAGGCCATCTCTCCAGCCCCAGGCTCTGGCAGTCTTAACAAGCTAGCCTGGGCCACTTGTCCACACTATGCTTATTAAACAGACAAGTAATAGCAGAATCAGAGAAAGATTTTTCCTCAATATGGCCATACTGGGAAGAGGAATAAATAAAGAGGTTCAGTGACCTCCGGGTCTATCTTCAGGGCCCCACGAGACTTAGGCTTAAATGAAGGTTACTGTACATAATTAAGTTAGTCCTGGGAGAGATGTGGTCCTGCCCTTCGTTCACCTATCATTCTCTTTGCTCCAGTCTCTCCTGCAAGGTGGTCTGTGTGAGATATCTTCTAGGAAACAAGTTCCTCCTCCAACTGGTAGGAGGGCTACAGCCTTCCCTCTTTCCAGCAAAAGACTCCTAGGGGAATTTTAATTCTTTGAAGTTTACCTTATCAATAGTCTGACAGTCAAAGTGAAGGGAACAAGTTTCTCTTTAAACTATTTCTTCTCCTACCTGAAAGTTTCACCAGGTCACACATGGTAAAGGTAAAATAAAAAATAGATATTGGGTCTCAGGATTCACACCTCTCCTTTACACTACCATCTTCTATAACCTCTTGACATAAATGGCAGTTTGCTTAAAACCTCCTTATGAGTCTCTCTAAACAGAACAGCGGGAGGAGGACAGAGGGATAGCCTACTTGGGAACAAGGCCAGCATCTGCCGCTTCATCTTCTTGGGTTATATCTGTCTTTGGGAATTAGCTTGGCTGCCCAGATAGAAGATTTTGAGCATGCTATGCATCAAGTGGCCAATATGTCAGAAACTAAGAAAAACTAATATTCTACAAGGGTAAGTGAGCAGGGAGAGAACCAAATTAATATCAATTGCTGCCAAGGGGGGGGGGGACTTTCCAACAACTGATGCCAAATGCAGTGTCAGGAGCTAGAGTACAAGTGCAAGTGACTTGGAGTTTAAACTGCCTGAACTGATGAATAGGAGCCATCAAGTAATTGCCTGCTCACAGCAGCTTCCTGAAATATGTCAGAACATATGTGAGGGGCTCAGTTCTTTCCACTGCAAGCATATCACAGGACCCAAGAAGAAAGGGCAGAGTTTGCAACTAGAGGTAGTGCAGCTAACTGTCACTCATAGGTACTGTACTTAAAGTTGGCTCATTTGCATACACTCCTTGTCCTTTCCTTCTCCCAAAGAATAAATCTGTAGTAAAGGTTGAACTTCCAGAGGAAGAAAATGCAAGTAAAGACAGGACAATGGGTGCCCTTGATTGTCCCTCCAAAGACAACTAAGGCACATTTCACTTAGGAAAGAAACACTTTTACCAATAAAGTGAGAAATGAGATATAACTGAGTGTTGGAACTACATCATATCCACCACAAACTTTGTAAGTTAGAAACATTCTTAAATAATTTTAGCTAAATTAAAGCTTGACTTTTCACACTGTTTCTATATAAACCAAATAAAATGATTGACTTAATCATGACCATAAATCACCTGCCTATAATTGAAATGATCCCTACACAGTTACTTACGTACTTGGAAAATAACCCTTCTCTCATAACCAGTATGGTAGTTTCATGAGAGGAAGCCAGCTCTAGGCAGTTAGTACAGAGGGACTCAGCAAGGTCTAATGGGATAGATATCATTTCAAGGAGTCCAAATCTGTAAAATTTTGTTCCAAGTGTGGGTTTGTCTCAGGAATGACACAGACCTTTCTGTGATTTTAAGCCAACTTGATTAATTATGGTGCTGGGGCCAAATGCAGCCCCTGCCCCAGTTTTGTAACTAGTCTTACTGGAGAACAGCCAGACTCATTTATTTATTTGTATCTAGGTCTGCTTGCAAACTACAAGCACAGAGCTGAATAGTTTTGAAAGAGACCCAGGAGGCTGAACTATTTCTTAAGTAGCCTACAGAAAAGCTTCTTTACTCTTGCTCTAAATTATGCCCATATTTCTTCAAACCTGATTCCATACACCCTGTAAAATCAATAATTCTTATTAAAATATGATTGTGGGTAAACTTCCTTTCTATTCTTCCTGAATATTCCTGGGCAAAATCTCCCTGGACTAGCACTACCAGCAAAGCGATAGTGCCACTGGCTGTGTGCACAGCGTGAGCTGCAGGATCAAGGTCAACCCTTTAATCTTTAAGCAGCAAATATGTAGTCTCCACTCCTTACCCACGGCGCTTTCTCAGTGTTTTATGAAATGTAGCACATAATGAACCTATCTTAGTCCCTTTTGTTTTTACTGCTGTCACTGAGAGTGGGTGATTTATACATGGAGCAGGCATATTCTATCACAGTTTTGTTTTGTTTTAGGCTGTCTATAAATTTAGTTGCATACAAATATAGTTTTCAGTGTAATTTTAATTTAGGTTTAATTTTAAACTCATTTACGAAGTACAATAATTTGATACATAAATGGTATATAATGGTCAAATCAGAGTAATTTGTTTTTTCTTGAACATTTCCAATTTCTTTATGTTGAAGCCTTCAAAATTCATTCTTCTAGTTCTTAATAAAGATAGAATAAATAATTGTACGTTACTGTCACACTATTGTTATAGATTGGCAAAATCTGTTTTTCCTATCTAATTGTATTTGGTACCTGCTATCTGGAATCCCGCTGTCCCTGTCCCTCTGTCCTTCCTTGCCCTTAGTGATAACTACTACACATTTTTCTTCTATGAAATCAACTTTTCCATGTTCTTCAAATGTATGAGTACACACAATGTTTATTTTTCTGTATTTGCCTTCATTTAACATAATGTCCTGTAGTTTTCCATATTGATGTAAATGGCAGATTTCATTCTTTTTACTTGCTATCCTCTGACTTCATGTCCTGTATTCTTTTCGGTCTTCTCAAAATATTTTATTTTTATTTTATTTTATGTATGTGCATGTATTGTGTGCATGTATGTGAGTGCCCTGTGTGGTAAAATGCCTGTGGAGGTCAGAAGAAAATGTCAAGTTCCCTGAAACCAGAGTTAGGGACAGTTGTTAGCCACCATGTGGGTGCTGGGAACTGAACCCAGGTCCTCTGTAAGAGGAGTCAGTGCTCTTAACTACTGAGATATCTCTCTAGCCCCCATATTATTTGTCTTTTTTAAAAAGACCTATTGAGGGGCTGGAGAGATGGCTCAGCGATTAAGAGCACTGACTGCTCTTGCAGAGGACCCGGGTTCGATTCCCAGCACCCACATGGCGGCTAAGAACCATGTTTAACTCCAGTTCCAGGGAAATCCAACTCCCTCTTCTGACCTCCTTGGAATTGCACAACATGGATGCACCAACCTACATGTGGACAGTACACTCATACACATAAAAATAATAAATAAATTTTAAAAATTAATAAAAGGGCTATTAAGTCTAATCTGTGTTTCCCAAGTACTCTTGGGTGTGGGTCTATCTCTTGGAGTCTAGTCAACCTACCAGACATCACATCAGGAAAGAAAATTGACTTTCCCTTCCAACAGCTATCAATTGTCAATAGGCCTTCTGATAGGGCTTCCTGCTCACCTCTATCATCCATGCCGGGCTTGGTTTGTATTACACAGGTCTTATACATGGGTTCATATGTGCAACTACCTTATGATGTCCAATAGTTTCCTTTTATTCATCTACCATGACTCAAATCATTCTGCCCCTTCTTCCACAATGACTCCTGAGCCTTGGGAGGAGAGGCTGAGCACTTTGAAGTCTCTTGTTCTCTGCATGTTGACCAGTTGTGGGCCTTTTGTTAACTTCTATCTTCTGTAAGAAGAACCTTCTCTGGTTAGAGTTGAGAATGCACTAATCAGACTGGGGGAACACACAAGTCTCCTGAATAATGTTTGGCTCATAGATAGATGATGGATGGATGGCTAGATAGATGATAGAGATATAATTTTAAATATTTACATGTCTATATGTACTGCTATTAAGTAGTTTTAGTTTCCTCATGTATTATGGGTGTAATCCTTGTCAGATGAATATTTTGAATATATTTACCTCTATTCTACATTGTCTCTTCCATCTTGAAATAGAAATGTCTCTCAAAGGTTCAAGAATTTCAGTATTTGCTCAGTTGGTGATGCTGTTCAGGGAGGGTCATGGAACCTTTGGCAGATGTGGCCTAGCTGGAGGTACAGGCCACTAGGAGAGGGCTTTGGGAGCACACAACCTTGCTCCACTTCCAGTTTTGCTCTCTACCTCTATTTGCCCTTAGAAATGTGAGCGCCTGGCTTTCAGCTTCTGCTGGCCACTTGTTGCCATCCTCTCTGCTATGATGAACTTTTCCCTCTGAAACTATAAGGCAAAAGAAATTCTTCTTTCTATAAGTTACCTTGGTCATAGTATTTCATCACAACACAGCAAAGAAGCTAACACACATGCGTCCATCACCCCTTTTGACATACAGAGGCTTTTTGCTAGGTAGGATCCCACTCATCTGCTTTTTATTTTGTTGTCTGTGTTTTTGCAGTCTTATAAAAAATTAAGCATCACCTATGCTAATGTCTCAAATAATTTTTCCTGATAGATTGATAATTCAGGGTCTTATTTTTAGACTGCTGATTCACTCTTAGTTGGAGAGTTAAAAAGCCTTCACCAGCCACACACAAAGGAAAAATTAAATAAGGAAAACAGGAAGTATCCCTATGCAGAAAAATGAAAGAAGCAAACCTTTTGTATAGTGGCATTAATCCATTCCTGATATTAGAGCTCTTATGATTTCAACACCTCCCCAAAGATTCTATCCTGGGATACTTTAGCAATGGGGAGCATCGACAGATGAATCTCAGAGAGACACATTGAGAACACACTGCAAGTCCATATCACATCAGAACAGCTGAAATTCCGCCTGGGTAGAAGAGACATATGGGAAACAAAACTCACAGATTTAGCTAGAATTAGCCATGACAATCTATTCAGACTTCCAGGTAATTTAGACTTAAAGGTGAAAGAAAAGCAAACACTAATAAAAATAAACAAAACATATAAGTAACTACAGTTATCTCTTGGTATCCATAGAAGACTGGTTGTAGGACTCTTGACACTGATATACAAAAATCACCATATACCCATGCACCCTCAGATAAAATAATGAAGTGTTATAATATTGCCTCCACACATCCTTTTATGTATGTGAAATTATCTCAAGATTCCTTGCAATAGCTAATACAATATAAATGGTACATAAATAGTTTTCATGTTCTGTAGTTCAGGGAGCTACAACAAGAAGACATCTTACATGTTCAGTTCAGGTGTTATTCTTCTGAACAATTTCAGTCTCTCCCTGCTTTAATTCCTTGTTGAGGATCCCAGGGACACTAAAAAGAATGTCAACAGGGTACCTACAAACATGCTCATTCCAACTGGTCTACCAGTGAGGGCCCTAGAGTCCAGAGAGAAAGATGACAGACTCAGGGCTTAGACATGAAAATTTTACTGTATTAAAAGAAGATTGTTTTAAAACATATGCATATCTGTGTGTCTGTGTGGGTATATGAACATGTGAGCACAAATCCCTTCAAAGTGCAGAAGAAAATGTTGGACCTCCTAGAGTTACAGGTGGTTGTGAACCAGCAAATGTGGATGCTGGGAACCACGCTTGGTTCCTCTGAAAGAGCAGTATACAGTCTCTGAAAAATGACCTTTTGACTAGCAGGTTAAGAGCAGTAGGATGATCACTGGGTAAAGTTCTCCCCTAGCTTGCTTCATATGTCAGTATTCAGAGCCCTAGAACTACTGCTGCTTGAATGATACCTTCACTGCTTGGAAACTGTTTTTACCCAATCCGGATATAGCCAGGAGTTCATTTGATGTCTGCCCTCATGTCATGGACTCATTTCTCTATAACGTTAAGTTAATTGCACATTAATGAGAAGATAAAGGGTTTTATACGTTTTTTTCAGAAAAACATCATTAGATATTTAAAACTTGGCAAGTTTTCCAGTGATATTCTATGCAGGCTCCTGACATTTCCTTGAAGCTGTCTATATAACACATCACCTCTCAACCTCTTTGACATCGCTTACACGGAAACATCCCAAAGGTAGTCAGAGGTGAAAGCTCTGGAGTCTAATTAACCTGAAAGTGTCAGGTTTTCAAATTCACTGTGACCTGAGGATTCTAGGAAATTTCACATGTTCATTAATCCACAAATATTTATCAAGTCTAAGTCAATGTTTAGGATGCAGAACAATGAGTAAAAACAGGTTCTTGCTTCTGAGTGTCTCAGAATTTATCTGTGCCCTAAGACAGTGCTAGTTGAGCTGCGTATAAGTGGGTTGGAAAATTCCTAACACAAACAGTTAGTGCTCTGTTGTAATAAATCAAATCTGGTTTATCATAAAATCATTTCCTAGGTGAAAGGATTTTGCTAGAAAGAAAGAGATTTAATGCTGCCTTGAAATGGGTGCCTATCTTCCCAGTATGCTTAAATTTAAATTTTCTTATTGACTTAAAGGACACATACAATTTAATGTAAGAGTTTAACACTGCACTATTTTGCTTAAAAAAAAAACAATGTGGTACTAATTAATGGCATCTGATAATCTTGAAAGAGTGAAGCTCTTAAATATAATATTATTCAATACATTACATTATTTAAAGAAAAAAATAAAAAGGAAAAATTTTTAGCCTCTATGTCCAACCAAATTTGAGAACCAGAGAAGGCTACTTGTGAATTAACTTAGGAAACTGGTTTAATAAATTTGATTAACACAATGGTAACTATTTTATTTTGTACCATGACTATGAAAAATATTAACATTAGGTAAATTAAAAGTATATAGGAATTCATCTCCATTTTGTAACTCTTGTATAAATATAAAACAAATATACTGGAGTGATATATGTCCAAAATTATTGTTTTTTCTTTTATTTATTTTATTTCTTTATGTGTATGAGTGTATTGACAGCATGTGTGTAAGTACACCCGTGTTGTGCAGTGCTTGAGGTCAGAAGCAGGTATCAGATCTCCTGGAACTGGAGTTACAGATGGTTGTTACCCACCATGTGAGTACTGGGAATTGAACCTAGGTCCTCTACAAGAGCAGCCAGTGCTCTTACTGATGAGCCATCTCTCCAGCCCCATATCCCCAATTATTTTAAATCTATCTACCTGTCTTATCTCTTTGTACATTTGGAAGGGATCTTAAAGTATCTAATTAGCCATATAAAACAGGCATCATCAGAGCTTACTTTTCTAAATAAGGGCATGCAAGTATAGGCTTCCAGGTATTTTATTTATTTATTTATTTATTTTTGGTCTTTTTGAGACAGGGTCTCCCTGTAGCCCCAGCTGTCCTGGAATTTACTCTGTAGACCAGGCTGGCCTTGAACTCACAAAGATCCGCCTGCCTGAGCCTCCCAAGTGCTAGGATTAAAGGCATGTGCCACCACGCCCAGCTGCTTCCAGGTATTTTTTTTTTAATGCTCCCCCACTTAGGGTGGATAAAATGTTTTCTAATATGCCAAATTAAATCAATTGTGCAGTCCAAGGGCCTGGCATCTATTTAAAATGGCCTTCCTTTAGCCACCATTAAGTTTGTTACACAGAAAAAGACTGTCATCTAATTGGAAAATTGAGATAAGAATATTTGCCCTCTAGAGTCCTCATTTTGTCAGGTTAAAAAGCACCAGTTGAAGTGAACTCAATTGATAGCACCAGGAAAGATAGATAAGATTAGAATGCAACTCAAGCTGAGAGATTCCACACTCCGAAGCCATGTGTATGATAAAAAGCAGGGCAGTGTGAAGTATTTAGCTAATTTCCCAATTTAAAATTTGTTTCACTTAATCTCATGACCTCAAATTTGTTTTTCAGATACATTTTCAATATTATTCAGGATGTTTAATTTTTATCTGTTTTTTTCTGTCAGCTCTAATTTATGACCAAAGGTTACATGGTGGAAATGGAAAAATCTATTCTACCTCGTGTTCCATCAATTAGTTACAACTTCAATATAATATACACTAATATAAATTGTAATTCTCTGATGAACTAAACGTCACAAATATTGCTCTGCACATTCTATTCTAAAAATGGAACAAAAAAACTTCTAACAGTCTTATGTTCCAGGTATAGGGGGTAGGTTTATTATCGCATCTCCCCAAAGCATGCATTCTTCTCTGAAGAGGGAGCAATTAAAAAATAATCAAGCCAGCCTATCTGAAAATAAAACAAGACTTTGGGAGACTCATCTAATTCTTAGATAAATCTAGGAATGATAACTGATTCGCAGACCTCAAGCACTTAAGAAACATTATGCAATTCACTCACTAGAGAATGTTAATAAAAAGCACAAAAGAGGGGCTGGATAGATGATTCAGTGGTTAAGAGCACTGTCTGCTCTTGCAAAGGACCTGGGTTTGCCTTCCAGTATCCATATGGCAGCTATCTACCATCAATAACTCCACTTCCAGGGGATCGTATACCCTTTTCCAACCTTTGTGGGCATTGCATGACACCAGTGCACTTATATTCATGCAGGCAATATACTCATACACATAAAATGAAATAAAAAATAATAAAATATATTTTAAGTCAGAAAAGAGATTTGGCTAATGTGGTGCTGTGATGATATAATTGTTATTTATCTCATGTTTTGTCACTGGTGAGAGCTTCCTCTATTTGTCCACTGATACCCTTTTGAATTCATTTCTTTTTTTTTCATGATAAATTGCTTTTATTTATTTTCATAAAATACTTTTATTGAAATTTTGTGCATTTCTTATAACATTTCTTAATCAAATTGAGACCCATTTCCCCTTCCTTACCCCCCCACCAGAGTTCATGGATTCTGCCATACATGTCTTGCACCTTTTTCTCAGTCTTTTTAAAATTTTTTAATGGAGGCATAGCCTACTTTCACATGTCATAATTTTGGTATATATGGGGTATGTATATATGCATACTTTGAAGTGATACAAATTGAATTCAATTCTTAACATATTTTGTAGAAATTGGAAACTGTAGTTTCCCAAGTTTATAATTTATTAGTTTTCATGGGTTATAAATATAAGCCAAAACAGTCTTTCTTACTCCAATCCTGGCATATAATTTAAAGGAAATTGCTAGATTTACCTATCCCCAGTATTCATGAAATATTAATGCATTGGCTTTTCTCTTGAGTTCTTAGGAAAAGAAACAACGAATTTTAATCAGACCATATCATATAGGAGCTAGGGCGATTTTTCAATGTTTTATGTGATTTGGTGGAGTTTAAACCTTTGCCTAGTATAAGATCTCATATTGCATTTGTAAGATATAAACTTACAAACCCAAAATCTCTTACTTTGATTTTTAATGCTGAATTTACAAAAGTGGAAAATGAACTATCTCAGCAATAGAAAATTGAAGCTAAAACATGACACCAACCTAGATTTTATGGTCTATACATCTTTTCCTCCTCGGCTACTCAAATATCCCTATCTAATGAGGATAGGATGTTGGTTATCAAATAGCTTATGAGAGATCTAAGGATTGCCTCAGTGCATTTATGCTACTAGGATTCCTCAGACTAGGTAGGTTATGTTACAAATGACAGGAATGTATTTCATGTAGTCTAGATGCTGGAAAGCCCAACATTAAGGTGTCATAAGGTTTGGTGTCTTCCCACTGAGTGTCATATGGCAAAAGGTGAAAAAATTATTCTGCCTAGTATTCTATCAATGAATCAGAACTGCAATATAACATACCCTAGTATCAATTATAATTAATCTGATAAATATCACAAATATTGCATTACACATTCCATTTAAAAAATTTGAACAAGGCTAGCTAGGCATGGTGGCCCAGGCCTTTAATCCCAGCACTTGGGAGGCAGAGGCAGGCAGATCTCTGTGAGTTCAAGGCCAGCCTGGTCTACATAGGGTGCTCCAGGCCAGCTGGGACTAAAGGGAGACCCTGTCTGAAAAAGACCAAAAACATTGAACAAAAATATCTAACAACCTAATACTCTTATGTGCAGGGTATAGGTGTAGCTTTTTTTTTTTTTTAATCTCTGAAGGTCTCTTTTATCAGAACTAATCACATTCCTATGGGTTGTTTCCAAAGGTTTTGCCTCCTAATATCCTTACATTGTAGATTAGGCTTCAATATATGGATTTCATGGAGATACAGATGTTCGGATTATATGTTAGCTTTCTGTCACTGTAACAAAATCCTTATAAAAACAATTTCATAAGGTTGTTCAGCCATAGAAGGATTTTTGGCTAGCAATTTCAGTACACATTTGCTTGGCTCTTTTGCTTCAGGATTGTGCCATGCAGGACAATATGCTAAACAGGGAGCTGTAGAGCAAACATGCTTACTTTAACATGGACAGGAGTCAAAAAAAGAAATGGAGGCAAGAACCAGGCTCCCAATATCCCTTCAAGGCCTCTAATGACCCAGCATCTTTAAGTATTTTCTTTTTTTTTTTTTAATTTATTTTCGTATGTGTATGAATGTACTTTCTGCATGCAGGTTTGTGCACCCGTATCGTGCAATGCCGCGGAGGTCAGAAGAGGGTGTCGGATTTCCCTGGAACTGGAGTTACAGATGGTTCTCAGCCGCCATGTGAGTGCTGGGGATCGAACCCAGGTCCTTTGCAAGAGCAGTCGGTGCTCTTAACCACTAGGCCATCTCTCCAGGCCCCTGACCCAGCATCTTTAAAGGAGGCCCCAGCTGCTAAGGATTCTGCCATCTCCCAGCCATCAGCAAGGGACAAGCCTTTGGCAAATGGCTTTAGAGAAAAATGTAAGTTTCAAGCCATAACAGATTATAGTAGTATATAGTAGTATGCACTCTGAGAATACTTGGTGATTTGAGACCATTTCTGTGTGAAACTCAGGCAGCTGTAATTTATATTGTGTGGCATGCTTCTCATCCTGTGTTATTTTAGAAAATACTTCCCCCCATTCTATACACTCCTGATGAGGCTGTGTCTTCACTCCAGTAACAGAAAGGAGCAGTTACTTATCCTTGGCCAATCACAGCACTCCATTCTCATAAACACATTGAGTAATACAGAGATACAGGTATGAAACACAGACTCACTAAGTCTTGCTTGGGTTCTGTATATAGCTATAGGGAAGCATGCCATTTTATTTCTACTAGTTATCAGACCAAGATGGTATGAAACTGTATTTGCTCATGGTGAGCTTATCTGACCACATTTGGGAAGCACCTGGAAGTAAGAAGATACTATCATCATGCTGAAGGAAGCTGAGACAACAGAAACAAAATGTGGAAAGAGAGAGAATGTTAAAGAAAGAATGTCAAATTCCAGACCCAATCATGGAGCAATCATTCCTGGATTCCTGGTTAATTGACATAAAATTTACAACTTTTCACTTCAGTTTATTTGAATTGTAAACTGGAGAACTCTGACTAATATAGATATGTCTGTGTAACATAAACATGATTTTATGTTGTTTGTTCTTGCTTATACACCAAAAAGCCATTTGTTAACTAGGTGGGTTATTCTTATTGATCGAGTTCTGCTGCCACTGTGGGAATGAAAACTCAGAATGCTGGAGGAATATCAGCATATTTGACTTTCCAGTTAAACCTGTCCTAAGGAACCTGGGATGGCAACACCATGGTCATGGACTCCTGTTGAGGGTAAGACATTAAGACCTAAGGAAGCCTGAGTTGAATGCTGTAAATGGTGGGGTTGACTTAAAGCTATGCTGAAGAAGTAGGAGCAATATCCACCTAATGAAATAATGTACTTCTCCTTCCCCAAATCCCACCCAGTACAGTTCCTATCAAACGAGCCACTGTCAAGTTTTGCTGGCTTTCTTCACCCTTCTGATTCCTGACGCAGAAAGGAATAGCTATTTCTTTTTCTTTTTTTTTTCCTTTGGATGTTCAGCAAGAACCTGTTTGCTTTTTCTAGAACTTTGGGCTTCTTTAGTCTTTCTCTAAATTAGCAGCTTCTCACCATGGCTGCCTGTGGCTCCACTGCTGACCTCTATGCCAGCATAATTCAGGCAGCATGGCGTTTCTCCTCTTTTTTCTTCTCTATTTTCATCCTGTGGGCAGCTGCTAAGATTTATACCTTGCTTGCCTTGGTACTTTTATTGTAGATGCTATTAAAATTTTTCTTAAGCTAAAATGGAAATAAAGGGAAGAATGAGAATGAAACAAAAGTTAAGGGAAAAATTAAATGACACCCATAAATAAGCCATAGATACATATAAGTGGTATACTCCTGTACCCCAACAGTTGGGAAGCTAGGCAAGAGGATCACAACTTACAGGCCATCCTGGGCTACATATCATATTCCAGGCTAGTCTATACAACATTAAGACAGTGCCTCAATACATAAGCAACTAAAGAAAATGCCATATAAACTACATACAAACTGTAAGAAGAATAATACAGAAGCCTTCCATGTAAGAAGCCGTTCTAAAACACAAAACATTACCTGGATTTCCATTAAGACTCTTCCCTGTAAAGAGTCCATGAGGACACTGCAGACCCTTCTTAAAGCATAATAAAAGATAAAAATGACAAAAATTGGGCCTAAAGCAAACAAACCCTAAGGCACTGTTAAGATCCCTATCATTTAGACCTGCACCTGTCTCTGCTAGCATAGATATACACTATGCTAGGTAGCATGAAGTAAGAAAAGCTACAATAGTAGTTCGTTTCCTAATGAAGAAAGAAGACAGGAGCTGTAGAAGGCATGGAATGGTCCCAAAAACAGGAGCTGTAGAAGGCATGGAGTGGTCCCAGGAATAGGTCCTCCACACAGACCTTGATCTAAGTGATCAACATGTCAGAGAGGCCTTTTGTTATGGTAATGCTTTTCCAGCATCCTACACTTATGGGACTCTGCATTGTGTTTATCAGACACTTAATAGAAAACAACAATGAGAAGACAGAAAAATTTGCACAATCTGGGAGAAGCTCATATTCTATTATGTCTTAATATAAACAGTGCTGAATAAAAATACTGAAAATATTGTTAAGGGGGAAACTATATAAGGAACCTCACTTCATGGAGTGATAAACTCATTAAAACTGTTATTCTTTTTTTTTTTAATTTTTTTTATTATTATTTATTTATTTATTTATTTTTGTATGTGTATGAATGTACTGTCTGCATGCAGGTCTGTGCACCCATGTCGTGCAATGCCGCGGAGGTCAGAAGAGGGTCTCGGATTCCCCTGGAGCTGGAGTTCTCCTGGAATTGGAGTTACAGACGGTTCTCAGCCGCCATGTGGGTGCTGGGGATCGAACCCGGGTCCTCTGCAAGAGCGTCGGTGCTCTTAAAAACTGTTATTCTTAGCAGGGCGTGGTGGCGCACGCTTTTAATCCTAGCACTTTGAAAGCAGAGGCAGACAGATCTTTGTGAGTTCAAGGCCAGCCTGGTCTAAGAGCAAATTCCAGGACAGCTGGGGCTACAGGGAAAACCCTGTCTCAAAAAGAACCAAAAAAAAAAAAAAAAAAAAAAAAAAATTGTTCTTTTGAGTTAGTCTGTGTCTCTCTCACTTTTGGAGGAAGCCAAACCTGTTCCAACACTGTATACAATATGAAAAAAAAAAAATCAAAAGCAGATATGGGTGAACAAGTGTTTGTTTTTTGCAATTCACATAAATTTTCTTGGTTCACCGGGTGTGGTGTGCACACGCCTTTATTCCAGCATTAGGGAGGCAGAGATAGGTGGATCTCTGTGGGTTCAAGGCCGCCGCGCCTGGTCTACAGAGTGAGCTCCAGGACCTGTTGGTACTAAAGGGAGACCCTGTTGTCTCAAATACCAAAAAAAGTGTAAAAACCAAAAAGAAAATAAACACAAAACCACATATTTTCTTGGTTCTAACTAAAAATTGTCTCCTAGCCATGTCTTTCAAATAGTCATGAATAAAACAAGCAATAAAGGTTCTCCTTTCTGTGTGCTGGTGAGTAAAACCCCTGTGCTTAGAAACCATGCTGAACACCTACCGTTCACTAGAACTCATCACTCATACTGTAGATATATGGCATTCACTATCCTAGTGAGTTTCTTCAGAGTCACAGGCCCCAATCCACCAGAGTAACCTACTGGAGCATGGCTTGCAAGAGTCTCATTTGCAGGGATTTATGCTATTTTGGAGATATTCAACCTAATCTACATTTTCACTAACAGGGGTTTACAAAAGACTTTGTCTTCCATTTGTTGAACTTCCTCAGGATTTTAGCATGGAACAGTCCACACAGTTTACTCATCTCAGTATTTACTCATGGAGGTTTCCTCTATACCCCCCCATTCCCCCACAACAACATTGCCCACATCTTGCTTCCCCTGAAAAGTAAAATATTCTAGGTCTTCTTAGTGTGCACCCCACTGGAAAAGTTGCTTCACAGTTCCCACAAACTCTGCCTCAGTTGGGTCCCCTAGACCATGCCCTTCCACAGTAAGGGTTTCCAGTTGATTGTGGGTCACCCCGAATGAGAGTCTTCCTTGCCTTCTCCCACATGGGCAGGTGTACGATCCTAAGTCTCCCCATTCCCAGTATCTCTTTGTCTTGCCCCACCTCTTTGAATCCGCCCTTACGCTGTACATTCTGACCGCGTGCCGTTGACTGTTACTCCTGTTCACGATAAAACTAATGATCAAGTTTTTATCAAAGAAGACAATTTAATCTGCCTTAACATTAAGTTGAGTTATTTTGTGAAGCCAAAGTAAATATTTCAAAATAAAATATTACCAAGAAAATCACACAAGTTAGGGAAAAAAACAAAAGTCTTATCCCTGACAAGGTAGCACATCTATGGAATCAAATAGTTGGGAGGAGACTGAGCTGAAGGCTTGTAAGTTTCAGGCCAGCATTCACAATGATGCACAGACATCTTGTCTCAAAACGAAACGAACATTTTTTTTTTTTTTTTGGTCTTTTTGAGACAGGGTCTCCCTGTAGCCCCAGCTGTCCTGGAACTCACTCTGTAGACCAGGCTGGCCTTGAACTCACATAGATCTGCCTGCCTCTGCCTCCCGAGTGCTAGGACTAAAGGCAGGCACCACTGCACCTGGCTCAGAACATGTTTATAAAGCCCTCAAAACATACAACAAAATAACAATAATAAATAAATAAATAAATAAATAAATAAATAAACTGAAGCATGTAGAAAGGATGTAAAAGTTGACCCCCTTTGGTATTCAAACACTCATCTTTTTCCCTTTTCCACACATAATTAAATTAAATTAACACCCCCCCCCAAAAAAAAAAGATGGTAGGGAACTTTCTCCTAAGGAATTACTAGAATTCATGGAATTTAATTATGTTATCAGAGTCAATATTATCAAATAGTGTACCTTCTCCTTTATAGTATTCCAGCTCTAGAATTCATGTCATCTTATTTGATATGCCTAACTTCTTAAATAGGCATGGAAAAAATCCATGAAATCTAAGAGGATAAAGGATGGTTATAAAGGGGGAAGAACTGATCTGCTCTGGGGAATCTGAACATTGAGGATAATAGTGTGACATGGAGCCCAGTGGTGTGGGGGCAGTGGAGGAAGACACAGAAGGGCAGTTCTGAGAGATAGCATGTAAAATCTGCCATCAATACCAATGGATGAGATTTGGTGTTTGGGAAGGATTTAATATTCAAAGTGGAAAGTGTCCAGGAACTCCTAGCTTTCTGGGTGCATAAATGGAAAGATGAGAGTGCTGATCATCAAATTAAGAAATAGTGGAAGAGAATACTTGGGGGAAGTTGGTCATGAGTGTGGCTATAGATGGGATGTGTTTGAAGCACACTTGAATTAGAGAAGATATTAGATAGGAAGTTAGATCTACAGGTTTCCAAGTCAGAAAACAGTCTGTGCTATATACACAAAGTGGGAGTTGTCAGGCTGTGGTTGTCGATACTGTGAAAGGAATTGTGATCTATGTGACTGTAGAATGAGACTCTGTATGTATTTATAGGCTTGGGATTTGAATATTATTTTATTTGAATGCCAGAATACTAGAAAGGAATGAAGGTAAGTGAAAAGGCTGAGGTGATCATGTGCCAGACATTTCACAGAAAGTCTTCCTTAATCTCACAGTAACTCTTACAGTGTTAGCAGGAGAAATGCACAGTGACTCCCCACAAGTCTGTGTAGGAACAGGGCTAGGAACTCACACCCAGTACCCAAGGTATCTCATGGATATTGCTGTTCATGATATTTAATTTAATTTTAAATATTTTATTTATTATTTTAGGTGTATGAATGTATTGCCTGCATGTATTTGAGTGCACCCATGCCACGCAACGCCGTGGTCAGAAGAGGGCGTCGGATTCTCCTGGAACTGGAGTTAAGGACAGTTCTTAACTGCCATGTGGGTGCTGGGAATCAAACCTGGGTCCTCTGCAAGAGCAGCCAGTGCTCTTAACCACTGAGTCATCATTCCAGTCACTTAAAGTCTTATTTAAAATTTTCCCAGGGCTGGAGAGAGGGCCTAGCTGTTAAGAGCACCTCTAAACCAATAAAGCAAATATAGGTCTCCTTGAGTCAAGCAAGACTCCTCCGTCAGCACCAGCTACACCACACCTGCCTGGAAATACTGTGCAGCAGAGGCAGCCATATGTCTGTATATCCCAAATCTAATTGGCTATTAGCTCTTTCCTTGGAGGAATAACCTACGGCTGATGCCACAAGCTTACATCCTCTAATGGTTAGGAGATGTTATAAGCCACAGTAAGACCCTGTCATATTTAACAGGAAAAATGTAATTCATGGATTAACATACCATCCAAACATCTGTGTCTATACCAAAGTAACCTACCATAACAATTAGTACTGTTTAAATACCTATATATCTAATTGCTTGTGCTTCATTAGTAGGACTGAAAGATTATTCCTGGACAAACTGTCAGCCCATGAAAGGAAACAGCCAGAATTGACCAGAGTCCAAACAACTGCTCCAGAGAAAGTGGACTGTTTTGCTTCTCGTCCACCTGTGCCCCTTTTCTAAGCCTAGGGAACAATCTGCGGAAGAGGGGGTGTGGTTGAATGTAAGGGCTGCGATTGGGGTGAATGGTGAAACTACAACAATATAGTCTGGACACTTATTTGATCAACTTGATTGAACATACAAGCCCCCCCAGCTGGATGGTGGGACCCTTGGCCTGTGTGGGATGCTTGCAAATTGGTTTTACATGAAGGATGCTTGTACTCATAAATGATTACTTATTGTTAAAAAATGAAAAAAAAATAAAGAAGTAATAAAAAAAAAAAGAGCGCCAACCGCTCTTGCGGAGGACCGGAGTTTGATCCCCAGCACCCACATGGAGGCTGAGAACTGTCTTTAACTCCAGTTCCAGGGGACTCCAACACCCTCTTCTGACCTCCGTGGCATTGCACAACACGGGTGCACAAACTTACATGCAGACAGTACATTCATACCCATACAAAAATAAATTCAAAGCCTTTAATCCTGGCACTTGGGAGGCAGAGGCAAGTGGATCTTTGTGAGTTCAAGGCCAGCCTGGTTTACAGAGTGAGTTCCAGGACATCTGGGGCTATAGGGAGACCTGTCTCGAAAAGACAAAAAATAAATAAAAAAAATTAATTAATTAATAAAAAAAAATTAAAAATTTCCTGAACCCTGCCACACTCCTACCCTACTTGTGCTCCAAAGAGAAGTTACTTTTCTCTGTGTGGTTGTTCTTGGTCAGCTTGTTGTATTTATTTTCATATTTCCAGACATAAGCTACTATTTCTGAATTTATAAAATTTGCATGTTGTAACTTCCTTTTATGGTAGAAATAAACAATTTTCCCTACCCACACCCCCCTTCTTTTTGTCACTTGATCTAATAATAGTATGATTTCAGCTATAGAACATAATTTTATACATTGATGTCCCTTTATATTAATATTTGCATTAAAGATAGATTTTATATTCTGCTTGTGTGTGTTTGAGCTAATAATTGCTTTATTTTAACTTTCATGTATTTCTATAAACCTATTCTTAATTTCCTCCTCTTAATTATTTCATTAATGCCATAATAAACAACTATTCACCTATTCCAAATGCTCATATTTGTCATGGAAGTCCTAATCTCCATGCCCAGTTACATCTTCATTCTTTCCCTCTGCTTTCTGTCTTCTGGCTTCCTCTGGAGGTCTGTACTTTCTGCCTTTCATCTTCCATCCCGTTGGGAAACTGAATGCATCATCAGTGGAAAGAAAGCAGCTTGATTCTTGTGCCAGGTCGTTGACACTTCAAGTGCCAAGTCCCCTCACTGTGAACTGTAAGCACTGGTTCCCTTAGGAACAGGTGGAAAAAAGCAGAGATTCTATTTGCACCTAAAACTCTGCTTAGGAGGACATCATTTTTCCACTGAGAGCGCTGAAGAGTTGCCTTGCCATTCTCATAGCTGCTGGGATGTTGATTAAAGACAGTATCTTTCCATGAGGACTCTCCCTCCACATCACTAATCATTCTTAGTTATAGAAACATATAAGCAAAGACAAATTTCAAGAAGTATCTCTATATATTATTAATCTGGCTCAAAACCAAGTAATTTCTTAAAATGTACCTTATATTCATTTATTTTTTTTTAGTTCTTTAAACCCATTATGAAATATTTTAAGAGAAATTGCTGTCAGTTTATTGGAAATACATCAGGGAATTTGATGTTCATTCTTGGGAAAAAAATGAAGCAGTAAGTTGAATGTGTTTATCGTCATGATTAAATCTATTTTGCAAGGATTATTGCTGTTCTAGAAAGTCATACAACCCTAAATATGTTCTTTTGCAAATTAGATAGTCTAAAGTACATTAATTGGAATGTTCAATTTAGTTGCTACCTAATGTGACATTGATTTAAACTGGATTTTTGAAAGTGCCACATTATCTTGTTAAGATAAGCAGATTTTTGCTTAAGGATGGGGTGTTAACTGCAAAGCAATGTGTGATAAAGACCTTATGTGTTGGTAAGCTAGCTCTCCGCTACTGTGAAAATAGTAAGATAATCAACTTACATGACAGGAAGGCTTATTTTGGTTCACAGTTACAGAGATTTATTTCCATGATGTAGTAATCTCTGTGCTTTGGGTTTTTGGTGACACAGTACCTCAAGATGGATGCATGAGCCAGAGAAATACTGTTTATGGAGTCATGGTGACTAAGTCACAACAATAGACATAGAAAAGAGGTCCAGAGCCCATCATTCCTATCTAGGACATCCCTTTGATTACCTAGCTTCTTTCCACTAGGCTCCACCTTGGAAAGGTTCCACCACTGTCCAACAGAAGGACAGGCTGGGGTCTAAGGCTCTCAGTTCAGGTAAGGAGTTTTGGAAGGCATTTATAAGAAGCAAAATACTAATCCTAGCACTTGGGAGGCAGAGGCAGGTGGATCTTTTTGAGTTCAAGGCCAGCCTGGTCTACAGAGTAAGTTCCAGGACAGCTGGAGCTACAGGGAGACCCCTGTCTCAAAAAGACCAAAAAAAAAAAAAAAAAAAAAACAAAAAAAAGAAGCATACTTGGGGATGAAGAGATGGCCTAGCGTTAAAGCACTGACTGCTCTTGCAGAGGACCCAGGTTTTTCAATTACCAGCACAAAATGGGAAGCTAGAACCATTAATGGCTGGTGGTGAACCCTTAATCAGTACTCAGAGGAGAGGCAGGCAGGGTTCTGTAAGTTCAAGGTCAGCCTGGTATCAAGTGAAGGTCCAGGCAGCTAGGACTGAAGCGAGACCCTGTCTCAAAAAACAAAAACAAAAACAAAAAATTATTTTATAGGTTGAACAATGTTTTATGATTAAATTCTATCAGTAGTCTAAAGGCTGTCCATTAATTAGGTCCATCATTCCCAAGGAAAGATTGCAAGATCAGTAACACTAAGAATCACTTAAGAATTTATTAGAACCATAGATTCTTAGGCCAACCTTGCATCCACTAATCAGAAATGCTGCAAGCGGAGCCCAGCAGTTTGAATTAATGTGATTGTTCTAAAATTTGAGCACAAAGCAGAAATACCTTCACAGCTTACAACAGCAAATTGCTGGACTCAATACCTACTTCAGCCTCTCAGAGTGGTACTGATGTTTCTAGTCTGGAGGTGCCACTTTCAGAGATAACAGCCTAGGGAAA
>VZQC01007984.1:652122-696811 GCA_009823505.1 Rhizomys pruinosus
CGCCATATGGGTGCTGGGGATCAAACCCGGGTCCTCTGCAAGAGCAGTCGGTGCTCTTAACCACTAGGCTATCTCTCCAGCCCTGATTCTTAACTATTTCTTATACAAGACTGCTTGAACTTTTGTCCAAGCCTTTTGTAAAATATTACACAGTAGTTAAAAGTATCAGGCTGGTGTAACTTAGCCTTTCTGGATAAGATGGTTCTCAGCCGCCATATGGGTGCTGGGGATCGAACCCGGGTCCTCTGCAAGAGCAGTCGGTGCTCTTAACCACTAGGCTATCTCTCCAGCCCTGATTCTTAACTATTTCTTATACAAGACTGCTTGAACTTTTGTCCAAGCCTTTTGTAAAATATTACACAGTAGTTAAAAGTATCAGGCTGGTGTAACTTAGCCTTTCTGGATAAGATGGTTCTCAGCCGCCATATGGGTGCTGGGGATCAAACCCGGGTCCTCTGCAAGAGCAGTCGGTGCTCTTAACCACTAGGCTATCTCTCCAGCCCTGATTCTTAACTATTTCTTATACAAGACTGCTTGAACTTTTGTCCAAGCCTTTTGTAAAATATTACACAGTAGTTAAAAGTATCAGGCTGGTGTAACTTAGCCTTTCTGGATATTTAATGACCATTCTTAATGCTCATACCAATTTGGCTGGGGGTCTTAAAGGATAACTTTGTTCCTTGCCCTCAGAGGTCATCTGAGTCCCAGGGGACTATGCATGGGGGCATCTCTTGAAATGTCCTGCAAATATGAGTCACCAGTCTTCCTGTGCAGGGAAGTCTTGGAGATCCACTGATGGGACTTCAGCCAGTGTCCAGTCTATAAAGAGGATTCTCTTTTTAAAGCACAAATTGCTCATGCTTCAAAAAGGGAATACTGGTCAAGCAAGACCTGACTTTGTCCTCAAGTGGATGGAACTGGTGATTGAAAAGCCAAAAGGAGCCAGGGGCTCCCCCCCAAAAAAGAAAACCTGAGTGACCCTTGAAGACCAGATCCTCAACTGACCTTGAGAAAACAAAAATCTTGGTTAATTTGGGCTAATGGTGAGCTCTTAAACATCCAAAAGGAAAGTATAACCAGAAAAAAAATAGTAAGGCCTAAGAAATTGTACTTCAGATATAAAACTTGAGATCTTAGTAAAAAGACAAATAGTTAAAAAAAAACAAAGCACAATTGTTTTGCCTTCTTACTGGCAAGTGCAGCTACCCAGTGGCTGCCACTGCTTTTGCCACCCTTCAAAGACATGAGACACAGCTTTTCAACCTTCCAATATGGACTGAAGACTCATGTCTCTCCAAGAATACTCCAAACCTCAGTGCCAGATGAGGACTGCTGAGACATCCAGCTTGTGGACTGAGCTACTACTAGGGTTTCAGCCTCTTCAGAGTATTGACTGCCATTGTTGGACTACCCAGGCTGTATCATGGAGACCAGTACAGGAAGATCAAGACAGGACGCCGTGCTTACTGGACCTCATTTGGTGATCATGGGAAGGGAAAACCCCAGTGTGGAGCACAAGGGCAGAACTGATGGTGGTTTGGGCTTGCCAAGGAGGAGCTTTCAAAAAAATCATAAGCTGAAGATGCTAAAACCTATGATATATGTGGCGTGCATATATGTATATTTTGGAGTGATGCAAATTAGAAGGAATAACAACAACAAGAAGATTGCATCAAAGAATTGACTGAAATGGTGAACTTCTGCTCTAAATAGTAAACTTCTGCATCAAGAATTTTGAGAGAGACTGAGAAAAAGATGAAAAACATGTTTGGCAGAATACATGAGCTCTGGTGGGGTGAGGGGCAGAGAGGAGGGCATGGGTCTAGATTTGATTTGAAATTCTTTATGAAATGCACAAAGCTTCAATAAAAATTGGCTTTCAAAACATAGCTAAGTTAAATTTTGGTTGTGATTGTTTTGTGTGCTTTAAATGCTAAAAGGACTGAGTGCTGTCCTAACACAAAGTCTAAAATACAAAACTGAGAAGTGGTTTTCAAGCTGAAATCTGAGTGATGATGCATTTGTTTTCTAAGGCTACGACAAACTGCACAAACAATTGTGTAGGCTAGAATTCTGAGATGGAGCTTCCTAGGATAAAATCCAGGAATCCTTAGGATGAATGCCTTCATGCCCTTTCCAGCTTCTAAGACCTTGGTTCTTTCTTTAGCCCGTAGTCTGAGTCCTTATTTTCATGTCAGCACTATTGCATGTTCCCCTCCCCCCATGGCCATATGATCCTCTGTCCTCTACAAACAAACCTCTTCTACTTTTATAGACCCTTCTGATAGTATTCAAGTCACATAGGTAATCTAGAATATTAAAGACATGTTAAAGACAGCTGACCAAAAACTTTAATACTGTCTTCAAACCTGATTACTTTTGGTCATGTATACATTTATTGGGTATTGGACATTAGAATATGAAAATCTTGGTGGGGTTATATTTTTGTCAGCTGCAGATGATGCTAATTTAATAAAAGAGGAGAAACACTTGTTCCACCACAAATTTCAAATATGGAGTCCTAGCTAATGAAAAAATATTTAATAAGATGAACAAAGGCAATGTGACCTGAGCAAGAAAGTGAGGATAGGAGCTAGAAGGAGGTCTCTAGAAGACACATATTTATGATTATGCTTAAAGATATATTCAGTTATCCTAGATTTATATAGGACAAAAATACCAATGAAGGGCAGCTCACAGTTCTTGAAGGATACCAATAGATGAGAAAGTTTCATTAAAAGAAATAAGGATTTTCACTGGGCGTGGTGGCACATGCCTTTAATCCTAGCACTTGGGAGGCAGAGGCAGGCAGATCTTTGTGAGTTCAAGGCCAGCCTGGTCTGCAGAGTGAGTTCCAGGACAGCTGGGACTACAGGAAGACCCTGTCTCGAAAAAAAAAAAAAAAAAAAGAAATAAGGATTTTCAAGTTATCTGTTATGGTTTTGCCTTTTGCATATGATAGTTTAAAAATATTTTATTTTTTAATTTTATGTGTATGAGTATATTGCATGCATGTACATAAGGGGACCTGTGTCATGCAATACCTTTGGAGGTCAGAAGAAGGCATCAATTTCCTCTGTAATGGATGTAACAGATGATTGTTAGCCACCATGTAGGTGCTGGGAACCAAACCCAGGTTCTCTGCAAGAACAGTGGTGCTTTTAACTGCTGAGCCACCTCTCTAGTCCCAAGATATGAAATTCCTGAAGGACAATTTATCCTTCTTACCTAATGTTCTATGGAAACATAGTATAGGAATATTAGTTTCTTCCTGACATCTGAATTTTGGAGCCATACTCACCAGGGTTATTAAGACACCTGATAATTGGTCTGTTTACCTTGGGGAAGTTTCTGTAAGGGATTGATTCTCTGAGTCTAAACACAATTCTGTGACTAAAGCAGGGGCTCTTGTTCAGCTTAAAACTCCAAACATTACCTAAAATATTGTCTAGATATGTCCATTTTTCCCTGCATATTTTAGTTGCTTCAGTTAATGGATTGTGTGATTTTTTTAAAGCACAAATTGAAATCATTTAGGTATAGAGTCTTTTTGTCTCTCAACTTTCCCTACAGGAACTGTTGGAGCAAATTCCTTTGAATAGAGCCTTGAAAACAAATTTAAAATCTTTAAAGTGGATATTAAACTACTAAACCATGCATACATCCTTAATTTTTTTTGTAGATAATGAAACAATTAAGCAAAGCTGGAAAGCATGCTGAATCTTTATACATTCAGATGCCAAGTAGTGCCTCTAACCACTGTCTTGCTAACGGAAGTAAAGTTAGGAGCACTTCTTAGATTCTTTGTTACAGATATACTCTATTGAGCATTCTTCAAATGTTCAAGAGTCCCTGGGCTCACCAAAGCCAGTGGATTCTAAAGTCAGACTTACAGTTAATTATTAAGGACATTATATTTGCCTCCCCCCCAAATTAATAAGTGACTGAATGACAGTTGGATGCAACAAGGCGAGTCTGCCTAGTCCATCCTTTTAGAGAATTGGTTATCCATGCTAAACGTTTTCAAATTAACTCTCATTTGTGTACTTTCAAGAATTGACCATTTTTATTCTTTATTTACCCATAAAATGTTAATACATGCCTATTGCAGAAAAAGAAACAAAGAGCAATTTTGTTCAAAGAAATGTTACCTATAAACAGGACTATCACCATTACTGTTCACATTTGAGACAAATCTTTCCAGACGCTCCCTTATCTCTGTGTCTCTCTGTCTTCTTATTTCTCTGTCACACACATATGCACACATACTCTATGCACTTCCAAATTGAATGTATATATTTTTTTCATAAGAGAAATAATTCTCAAGATATATTAATTGTAAATGTATAATGCCAACACAATTTTATAATGGCTAATTTCATGCAAGTTCTTTGTCTTCTGGTACTAAAAATGATGACAGGAATGTTCTGGTGCTCATATCCTTTGGCATTCATATTTTTGTCTTTGAAATTTCTCAGGAAAATTAGCAGGATGTTGTTTATGCCTCAAATGACATCATCATTTACAGCTTTCATGCATATTGTCAAACAACCTGTTACACAGATTTTATTGATTTACAGTTCCAATAACAGTGTATTTCTCCCATCAGACAGTACAGAGTTTCACTGAAGATTTTTCTGATCTCATGGGTTGTATATGATGCCAGAACATCACCATTAATACTGTATTTCTTTCAAATTGTGCTTTTATTCTGATATTTATTGAAATATTTATTTTAATAACTACATTTTAAAAACTCTTATTTTGGACTATAATTATTATATATTTTGGCAATGCATATTTTCTGTTTATAATCTTATGCCTTGTGTATTAAAGTAGAGAAAGTCATATCATCCAGAATCCTAGATTTATAATGGTTTGATTCAATAACGTTGCTTGGAGGCCCATCTGCTTTTGGTTTTGTCACTTTAATCAGTATCTTCTGCTGGGTGGAAGCAGGAGTGGTGTATGGAAGAGACATGCTTGCCTGTTCATAAGCTTTAGCCCAGTTGTTAGTGTGAATTACTTTCCCTCATATTTCATCAGCAAGAACAAATCAAATGGGCACACCTAGTGGTAAAGAAAAATGGAGAACTTCAGTAACTGGCTGAGCTGTTATTTCCTATCCTCAAGCACACACTATTAATAGAGATGAACAAAACAAAGAGAATACATAATAAAATTTGTGGAAAAGATGTTTAAGTTTCAAGATAGTCGTTTTCCTTAAAATACGTATAATATATTTGAATGTATGTTAATGTTTGTGTGTACATATTCCTTGCATGCACAGTTGTATGTGTACATACATATGTGCATGCATGTGAAGCCGAGAGGTTGACACTGAGTGTCTTTCTTTATAACTCTCTCCTTTATTTGGGAGAATGAGTTCTCTAGCTAAACCTGGACTGCCAATCCAGCTAGCATGGCTGGCCAGTGAGCTCCAGAGATCCTCCAGTCTATGCTCCTCCATATCCTGGCTTATAGACAAGTGCTTTTGTGGCTTCCTTTCTGCACTGCTGCTGGGCATCCAGACTCACGTCCTCATGCTTTCATGTTGGCCACTTTACCAACTGGGCAGTCTCTGAAGCCCCCAAGCATTCTTTTTCTTTCCAAAATAGTTCTCACTGTAGTGAGGAGAATGTACCATCTAGAGCTTGCAAAAGTCTTTTTCTCCTCACAGGGCTTGGGTAGCAGAAGTTGGAGTTCAAAACTCCCAAGACAACAGGACTTGAAGGTCAGCATCTCAGGAAAAAATAGCTTGTAGAGAAGTGTGTCCAGAGTCTTCAGACTTCTCAGATATGATCCCCCACTACATTTGCTGGTTCCTAATTTCACAGATGTAAAGAAGCATGCAGAAATCAGCTAAAAGACTACATATATTTTTAAGCATAGAGCACAATGATTACATGGTACCATGAAAATAGTTTTGAATACAGGGCCAACCGAGGAGGCTTGACTCCTAGGTTCCTTTTGTTGGCCTGGAGGTGGGGTACCCTCCATGTCAAGGCAAATGACAAGTATAGGACTTCACCTGCTGATAACTGCCAGCCAGAATAAGGTTAAATCTCTTGACAAAAACCTGATAATTCCACTTTAAAATTCACTGTGTATGTTTATAAATGAGTTAAAGGAACTCAGAATGATTCAGTTCTTCCTCCTTCCCTCCCTTCCTCCTCTGTTTCTGCTTCGAACACTGGAGGGAATGCTGGTGAACACCCTTGGAGTTGTTAGATTGGCTGAGGGCTTTTTGTGTTTATTTCTTTCTCCCTGATGGAATATAATTTGCTTGTCCTGCCATGAGGTAGAGAAGACTCTGTGGGGTGTTTTATGAAAATGCTTTTCCTTCCTTTTATCTTTGTTGGCCATGAAAATTCTGAAATGCTGATTCACCTTTGATATTTTTTCTTTGGTTACAAATGAGAAATTTTCAAAATAAATGTATTAGTACTATTGAAAAGCAAATTGTATCAGTAGTTATTTCTTTACATACTAATATAAAAATCTAGTCTTATTTTCTTATTTAAACAGACCTCTACCTCTCCTGTGTAATAGGGGCAGGTCAACTCTGTCATTAATTAAATGTGGCGATTTCCTTGCTTTAAATCATATTTCAAATAAAAACAGTTTGGGTATTTCCTCCAAATATATTCCATGTTAATATTTAGAAATAATCAAAGAAAGGAAATGATGGGGAAAGCTAGTAATTCCAGCAAAGAAAGAGTGAACAAGCCCATTATAGAAGGAGCTTTTCAGAAAAAATAATTTCTAGTAGTATCCTTGAAAATATATTGTACTGCTTGACTCTAGTAGAGTTTAAAGAAATCTAATGTGAGATTCTGGAAATGAAGCATCCAGCAGAAAGAAAGCAACCCTTTTCTGCCATCCTGTGGGGTGTGTGTGTGTGTGTGTGTGTGTGTGTGTTTGTGTGTGTGTGTGTGTGTGTGAAAAGAAAGTAAGGATCCAATTGAAAATTTTGTCTTCCTAATAGCATCAAAACAACTTTTTAAAATAAAATATGAAATTCTGAATTTCTTCCCATAGGTATTGGACTAATGTCAACTATTTATAATAAATGTCAACTGTTTATAATTGCTGGGCATTTACCTAACCATCATAAGAATATTTCTTGTAAAAGTAGGCTAAATTGTATTGGGTAATTGGAGCAAACTCAATACCTGGGTTCTGTAATTTGACTTGAGAATATTCATGGGAAGTATTTCTTGTTTTTACATTATTTGCAATATTTCACAAATATCTCCTAAAAAGAACTGTTTAGAAAGTAGATATGTTATTGAACACTGGTTGCCTGTCATTTTCAATTTAGTTCAGAGTTTGCCAATTCTACTCAGTCCTAATTAAGAGACTTGTGATGGATTAATGTTGGAAAAGTTTCATGCTATCTGGACAAACTTCAACTTAGGTCATTTTGCTTTTTCAGTTACATGAATATATGGCCTATCTTTGTACCAATTTGTTCCCCTTTTAACTTGTACTAAGACCTCTGCTTATCTTCCTAAATCTCTGTTGCTTCAGGCCATATAAACATCTAGCTAGATCGTATTTGAGATTTTTTTAAGCTCCTCTTTTTTTTTTTTTTTTTTTTTTTGTATGTGTTATGAGTGTACTATCTGCATGTAGGGTTTGTGCACCTGTATCGTGCAATGCCCCGGAGGTCAGAAGAGGGTCTCGGATTCCCCTGGAACTGGAGTTCTCCTGAAATTGGAGTTACAGACGGTTCTTAGCCGCCATATGGGTGCTGGGGATCGAACCGGGGTCCTCTGCAAGAGCAGTCAGTGCTCTTAACCACTAGGCCATCTCTCCAGCCCCTAAGCTCCTCTTTTTTTTTATTCTTTTTTTCATTTTTTTAACAATAAGTAATTATGAGTACAAGTATCCTTCATGTAAAACCAATTTGCAAGCAGTTGTGCCAAGTCCACACAGCCCAAGGATCCCACCATCCAGCTGGGGGGCTTGTATGTCCAATCAAGTTGATCAAATAAGTGTCCAGTCTATATTGCTGTAGTTTCACCATTCATCCCAATTGCAGCCCTTACATTCTACCATGCCCTCTCTTCCACAGATTGTTCCCGAGGCTTAGAAAAGGGGCATGGGTGGACCAGAAGCAAAACAGTCTACTTTCTCTGGAGCTGTCGTTTTTGGACTCTGGTCAGTTCTGGCTGTTTCTTTTCATGGGCTGATAGTTTGTCCAGAAAACCTTTCAATCCTACTAATGAAGCACAGGCAATTAGGTATATAGGTATTTAAAACATACTATTGTTTGGTAGGTTACTTTGGTATAGACACCGATATTTGGATGGTATGTTAATCTATGAATACATTTTTTCTGTAATTATTGACAGGGTCTTACTGTTGCTTGTAACATCTCCTAACCATTAGAGGATGTAAGCTTGTGGCATCAGCCGTGGGTTATTCCTCCAAGCAGAGAGCTAATAGCCAATTAGATTTGGGATATACAGACATGTGGCTGCCACTGCTGCACAGTATTTCCAGGCAGGTGAGGTGTAGCTGGTGCTGACACAGGAGTCTTGCTTGACTCAAGGAGACCTATATTTGCTTTATTGGTTTAGTGGTCTTTGGTAACACTCTCTGGTATCCCAGAGACCAACTGTACACTTGCAAGCATGGTCTCAATACATCTTTCCCATGCTAACATCAGGTATTTGACAGCAGGACCTTATTGCCTCTCTTCTTGCAGGTATCTCAGTTTACAGGCAAGAAGCCTTTACCATTGGGTGGGGGGGCTTGGATCCCCTGGCCAACATCTCCTTGGTAGAATAATCCATTGCTGATATCAGAGCTCTCCTGTATTAATATATTTTGCTTAAGTGCACAGCTTAAGGAGACTTTAGTATTATATTTGGTTCTGAATAGAGAATAATCCTTTTCACAGTTCCTATGTCTATTAGTCAATTAAAGAAGGCGGTTTTACTGGTTTTATAAGAGATTACCTCTGGGGCTGGAGAGATGGCCTAGCAGTTAAGAGCACCGACTGCTCTTGCAGAGGACCCAGGTTTGGTCCCCAGCACCCACATGGCAGCTGAGAACCGTCTGAAACTCCAATTCCAGGAGAGCTCCGGTTCCAGGGGAATCTGACACCCTCTTCTGACCTCCATGGCATTGCAGGACATGGGTGCACAGACTTGCATGCAGACAGTACATTCATACACATACAGAAATAAATAAAAAGTTTAAAAAAAGAGATTACCTCTATGACAGTTGGCTCCAATTTACAGTTAGAGAACAACCTCATCAACATCATATTCCTCCTTGTTGTATGAAAGAGAGGTAAGAAAATCTCTCTTATTAAAACTTCGTGGCACCTAGAAGGTAAGTTTTATTAGGACTCATTATAAATAGTTGTTACAAGTAGGATTCACAGAGGGGTTTGATGCCTGTAGCAGTCTGATGCTTTTCTTCCTTTCAATGTTCAGATGGGCCAACCTTTCTGCTGGCACTTCCTGGTACATCCTACACAATGCAAAGCTGTGTCTTTTCTTTCTCAGCCATTAAGTTGGTGACGTTTTGACCTATGGGAATGTACAAATTTTTTCCCATAGTTAGTTTTAAGATTTGAATTGCAAAGTTTTTGACAAAAAGGCTTCCTATACATCTGTATCCCCCCTTTTTATCTTAGGTTTTTGTTTTTTGACCCATGAATCTCAAAAAGGCAGTTGTAGTACACATACCTATAGGCAGGAATCTAGGCACAGATTTCATCAAATTCACCCAAGCTATTTTGGGTGACTGTATGTCGTTAAATTGGGAAGCAAACTTAATTTCTTAAGTTAAATCATCATACAGGTAAAAGAGAATGCTACAAGATGATACTGTGCAACAGAAAAATTATAGAGAACATTTGTATGTGCCAATCCCAAAGTTATTGTCATGCAGATTTTAAGTAAAACAATTGTGGACGACAACAATTTATATTTCCAATTAGCTAAGGTGTATTACCATTTTTATCAGAACCTTTAAACCAATGTTGCTTAATCCAGTTAAGTATCCAGTTTTTCCCAGACTCTGCCTACAGGTTACATGGTGTTTTAGGACTTAGTAAAAGTAAATATGTGTATATTAAGCAACATTGGTTTAAAGGTTCTGATAAAAACGGTAATGCACCGTATTTGAGTTTTAAAATCACAAAATGAACCAGAAAATGCAACATAGAATATTCAAGGATAGAATAAGCTGAATTTGATTTATTTTTAAAATGAAAACATTTAATTTTATGAAGTAGCATTACAAATACTCTCCAAGTCAATTGGGTTAACAAAGATTTGAAGAATACAGGACCACTGGGTGAAAACAAAGGGAAAATTCAGTAGAGAGAGGCCAGTAGTGATTCAGCTAGAGTCTAGTTCATTAAAATAATCAAAACTAACATTTTCAAGAATATAGGTGTAAAAATCATCAGGGCTTTGTTACACTGCCACTGAATTCTTCCAAGTATGCAGTTAATTACCTTGCCATAATCTTGACCATAAAAACTTAAAAGTCATTGAAAGGAAAATACAGGCAAAACTACTGCATGAGTAAGGACATATACATCTTTAACAAATGATGTGCATGTGTGCCTGCATGCGTGCATGCATGTGTGCGTGTGTGTGTGTGTGTGTGTAAAGTACAAGTTCATTGAAAAATTTGTCTCCCTAATTAAATCAAATATTTGCAAATCAAAAATCAACAGTTTATGAAAAAGAAAATTATATTTAACTTGAGTTTAATCTAGGAAGGCAGAGTTGATTTAGTTGAAAATCATTATAATTCAATGTATTAAATGAAAATCTTCGAAGTTTCTCATATCAATAAGTGAATAAAAGAAATAAAATACAGCAACCATTTACAATAACAATTTTAAAACCATCTTATAAACTAGAAAAAATTAATGTAACAAAATGTTTGCCAAAATATATGAGGGCATAAGTTGGGGTTTGAGAGTTAAGTGGAAGGGGTAATTGAGGATGGATATACTTGTAATACACTGTATACAAGTATAAAATTCTCAATGAAAAACATAACTAAATCTAACGTATGCTTAATGGATATAAAATTATACATATATATATATATATTCTCTAGCTTTACCATAAGAATTTCATTTTTAATCTCTTAATGACCTGGAGTGTTAGGAGAATTGGCAATGGCTTGAATTGCTTTAACTAGAATGCTTTAAACTTATTCATTATGTTGTCTATGATAACCTCTTTTTAGTAAATGCATGTTGTGACAATATCTGAAAAATCATTAAATTTCTTAATTTTTGTGTGTGTGTATGAGTGTACTTCTGCATGTATGTTTGTGCACCATGTCCTGCAATGCCGCAGAGGTCAGAAGAGGGTGTCAGATTCTCCTGGAACTGGGGTTAAAGACGGTTCTTAGCTACCATGTGGGTGCTGGGAATTGAACCCTGGTCCTCTGAAAGAGCAGTCGATGTTCTTAACTGCTGAGCCATCTTTCCAGCCCCATAAATTTCTTAAAGATTATGTTAAAATTTTCATAATAAAGAAATAAAATCAGTGTATACTAATATATATATATATATATATATATATATATGGTAATAAACATTGACATATGTCTATAAAGAAAACTAAAAATCTGCTCTGTGAAATTTCAGAAAATCGACATAATTAGAGAGAGATACATAGAGTTTAAAAGCTGAAAAACTATATGTTGTAAAGATATCGCTTGCCCATGGAATCCCTGTTAAACTATCAAAAAGTTTTTAAGTGAAATTTAAACTATTTCTATAGGCCTGTGGAAACACACACACACACACACACACACACACGCTGAGAAGCATGGTGTGTTTCATGCAGTAAATACAAAGGTAACTATAGCTCTCTCCTAAATAACTTTGGTTGGTTATATTGTATAATCATTAAGTTTGAGAAGTGAAATACTTTCCTGTATGCAGAATTATCTCAGAAACAAATTTTCGAGAAAAAAATCACTGTAAATAATTTTCCATAATAAAGGAAATTGTATACCATACATGGGAAAAGCTCATTGTCTCTACCATATTTTGTCTTTAATCTTTGTCCTCAAGACTTATTTCAAAGGGTAATTGCAAACATTTTCTTCTAATTAAAGAATATATTGTATGGCTTAATAAATTTTGTTTCAAATGTCAAAACATGCCTCATCTATGGGCTTATACTTCTAAAGAAACAACCTTACTTTGTAGCCATTACATCATTCTTATATCACAAAATTGTCCATGACTATCCATTCTACTGATGGGTTTTTATCCATGAACTAGAAAAAATGAACTTTTGTCAACAATTAGAGAGTTATTGTTGACTTAACATAGATCTATTTGAAAGAGATTGGGATTTTCAGTAAAATTTCCTTCACTTGATTGGCTATTTGGTACTCTTTGGGGTTAGGTTTACATGCTGAAAATTCAATTTAATCTAGATGAATGAAAAGCAAAGAAATGTCTAGGATTTCACTCACACATATCTCCATGCAAATCTGGTATTTGGTGGTTGCAGTCAAACCCAGGCTGTTTTATAACAGCCCAGATCGCATTTCTCTGTTTCTATCTTCATGTATATTCATGCCCATAGTAATCTCATCACCACATTTCATTTATATACATCATGATTTATCTTAGCTGGCCTTCTTGAAAGAATTTCTCCTTGCCCGTGAGTTAGGAAAGGCATCTTCTGTGGTCTTCACCACTTACGTCTAAAGCTTGTGAGATAAGAGGAGAAGGCAAGTTCTCCCCACTCTCTAGAAAGTCCCTACAGAAGGACTTGGATGGATTTGCCTGGGTTATGTGTCCACACAATACAGCAAGTATTGCACTCAGTGGCAGAGCATCTCCCTGTAGAGAGGAGACAGTGAGATTATTTGGTTGATGATCAAACCAAAGGATTGTGATTTAAGCTCTGGCAGCTCTGAAATTATAAAAAGTGCAGGAGAGACTCAGAGTGGGCTACCCAGAAACTCAAAAAATTAAAGGGAACATCCTAATTATCATTTTTATATAATTAGATAAGTCTCACAGTTGACACCCATTATTAACAACCTGCCATTGCATGGACATAACACATTTTATATACTTACTTATTATTTATTTATCCATCAGTAGCTATTTATAAGTATGGCTGTTTAAGCTGATCATTTAGAGTTTGGAACCAGTATTGTCAGTGGAGAAGGAGCTAGCTAGGAAGACAAAAGTAAAGCCACAAGGGAAAATGACATTAGCTATACTACTTTAGATTTTCCTTTTCCACAAGTTTGACCTCAAGAACAATATCAAGCACTATCAGAAGCAAAAATTATCAAGATCTCACCGTGTCCTATCCACCAGTAAGACAGCAAAGCACAAGGTTCCTATGACAGGAAAAGAAACATTTTGGTCTATTTTACTGCTCTTTTCTCATCAACCATTCGTTTTCTTCTTACCCCCTTCTGATTCTTCTTGGTATGTCTACAGTTGGAAGACAAGAACAAGCTTAACATTTAATAAAAACTTTAATAATAATGAATATTGAATTTAGTAAAACCTATAGAAAAGAAGGAAGAAATCCTGACCCATTAATAGTTTTCAGGTAATCATTATGGATATCATCTGTGGTGGAATCTATGAAAACTGAGATTCCCATGAGATAGTTTGGCTCATGTAAATTGGAATGATTTCACGGTAAACATTTAAACATTAGGGAGCACATAAAAGAGAGACTAGAATAGAAGGAGGAAGAAATAGAGTAATTTGAGCCAAGAATATATAGGTGAAAATTCAGAAAAAAAAAAAAAAACAGAAATAGAGGAAAGAAAGCTTTATATCATCTGTTCTGGTTACCTATTGATTTCCCCTAAAAATATATGAACTAATGAGTAGACAGCCTTGGCTAGGGAAGACAGAGTCTGATAAAATGATGGAACTGGGGAATGCTTGGAATGAAGAGAAAGCTGCAGAACAGAGATGCCATCTAGCAGGCCCTGACCTCACGGAAAGTTAAATATGGGTTTCCAAGTTCATCCCTGCTGCCTTTCATGCCTGCTTTGGCCTTTTACTGATTCTAACAGGGAAATTATAGGATCCAGGACCTTTGATGTCTTCAGGGAAACTAAAATATAACTAACTCTTCACCTTTCTGCCAAATATTTCCTAGAGAATTCACAGAATGTCTTTTAATTTGCAGTGATTGAAGAAAATATAACCAAGAAAAATAAAATTGAGGCATCTGAAATCTGTATTAATACTGTTGGTTTGGGAATGGAAAGAAAGAGGAAATTAAAAATAAATTTCAAATGGAGCTTACACAGGGCTTGACAGGAGAGTTAGTACAGCAGGCAAGATAGGAAAGGTCAAAACAACCCAGAGGCTTGAGTATTGATGATAGGAGTAAGGATTAAGATCAGGATGGCAAGCACATTTGGGGAAGATTGTTGAGTTTCACATTATGGTGACATGTCCAAGTAGGAATGTACAAAAGAATCATGGAAATAAGCCATTGGTGGAAACAAAAGAGGCAAGAACTAGAGTGCCAAGCAGGATGCTGGTATCATTTGCAACTCATTGTCTGCCTGGTCCTCACAAACTGGTTCCTTCTATTTCCGCTGTGGTGTATTCTGAACAGGCAGATAACTAGGCTGGTTGTCCTTTAAAGGACAAGTGCTGACATCAATAGACACTGAACATGTCATCTAATATATATATATATATATATATTATATATATATATATATATATATATATATCTTCTGTTGGTCCTTTAATCATGTGTAGCGGCAATCCACATGTTCTTCCCTCCTTGGACCAGGCTCACAGCTTTACAAAGCAGTAAGCCTTGGAATTGTCCCTGGCCAGCAGGCTTACAATTCCAGGCTGAGCTCTGGCAAGGTGGGGGGGAGGGAACTGTGAGAAGTCACCCAGAGACAAAGGAAACAGACTCAGAGAAAGGGTGGGAGAAAGACTCAGTTTTATTCATGCCAGCAGTGTATTAAAAGCTACTGTGCTCTGGGAAAGGAAGTGGGGGGCAGGAGGGTGTGAAACGAGAGGAAGGGAAGGGCAAGCCATCTTGGCTCCTACCGTGGGCAAAAGAGCTCCCGTTTGTGTAAGCAGTAAACTAGAGGTGTGACATTTTCTCAATATCTCAAAGGATGAGGCCATCAGGGTCTGGAACTTTGCAGAGATAGGTGAGGCAGGAAACACTGCAATATCCCGACCTCACTGAGCTACAGATAACTCACTGAGGCAACTTAAATGCCCATGGAGATATCAGATAACTCATGGAAGCCCCAGGACAGAATTTGCAGGCCCTACCTCAAGCCAAAGTCTTATTCCTTCATGAACGCACCAAATGAGGACTGTCTGTGAGTAACTCTTAGTCATAGAATATTGTGATAAATTGACTAACCATTTCTTAAGACCTTCTTAATAAATAAATGTTTAAATGCACTGTGACCAGCTACTTCATTAGTTTACCAGCATTCCAGTATGTTAGTGCTTCCAGAAGCACTTGAAGACCATCGTCCTTACCAACTACAGCTGTGAATGATGGTTCTGGAAATCTCCATCTTGATAAAGAAAAAGCTTCTTCACAACTCTCTTGAGGCTGGAGATAAGCTAGCAGATAAGCATCCACAGTTGTGTGATAAATGCCATTGCTCACCATTATTGTCTAATGAATGGCACCTGGATGTGAGCAAACAGAAATCAGCTATTCCTTAATGGAAGGAAGCTGGAAGTGAACAGTTTCAGGGCGTGCCTAAGCATGAATATTTGCATCATATATTATCACTTGAGTATGAATATTTACATCATATATTATCATTAAAAATATTTTTGTCTTTGGAATGTTAGCTAATTGAGCTATCAAAAAATTTTTCTTGCTTGTTTAGAATGCAGCAACTACCTTGTATCCAGGCGTATAAGGTTTTAGGAAAAGCTTGAGGGGCTAGGATAATGATACTAAACCCTTTGTCCCTTGACCCTCTGAAAGCACTGCTTGGTTCTTCCTGTATCAATTCTAATTTCCACAAAACTCCTTAATAATCATTAATAATCAAGTTACATTTATAGCCTGAAGGCTGTAATCCCAGAGACTTTAGGGAGAAAACTATTCTGACAAGGAAAGAAAGAAAAGAATTAGTGTCTCCTACCTAGTAATAAATAACTTTTATAGGTGAGTAAATAAAGATTATATTTTTTACAACTAAAAATATTCTGCATCGACTCTAATTTTGTATAAGAAATGGTCTTCTTATAAAAAAATGAAAACTCAAAACTTCACTAGAAAAAAATTTATTTTAATGAAATGCTATCCCATCACTTTTATTAAAAAGGATGAGGCATAATATATTTGATTTTAGGATCCATGTCCAGGAATTGTAGATATTTTGTGTATACTGTGTCTGTGGAGGCCAGAATCTAAGACTCTGCCTCCACCACACAGAGTATAGGTACATTAAATGTGTTTCAAACAAGACCAAGTTTTATCCTTGACTCCAAAGAAAAGATGCTTTTCTAGATTCAATAAGGACTACAGAATAAAACAAAGGGAAGGTACATGGTCAGACTCACCTGGGTTAAGATTGTAAGTCATTATCATTATAGACTAGCCATCACCTTCAGGGCTAGCTAGGCCTTGGAGATGAAAGTGAAAACATAGCCTTCACTTTCCCAAACTATTTAGTAAAATCTGTTTATGCTTCAGTCACCAGGAGTTTTTAGGTGAAATCTCCAAACCTCAGAAATGCTTCATAAGCTAGTGAATAACAGTCTTTCCCCTATCCTCTAGACTAACTTCTTGGACAACTGGCTCTGTCCACAGTTATGGAAATCCTACCTGATCACCTATTAGATTGATCAGGTATGGACACCTTCTGTGCATTTGAACAATCTGATTTTCCCTCCCAGGAACCAAGAAACTACCTAATAAAGGTTCTACTGTGGATTAGATATGAGGGTTAGACAAACACAGATTTGAAGCTTTCATTTGGGAGAAGCTATGGAAATCAAGTCTTCAGAGAGAATAAAGGAGATGCAATGCAGAAAGGCTGCACCGCACAGACCTTGAGAGGCGCACACAAGCATGAGAATTCACAGCAGCAAATGTCCCACAGTCTGTTTTTGTGCACCTTTCTGGATATTCACCTTGAAGTTCTATCTCTGTCTGTCTATCTCCTATTACTTATCTATCTCTAATTGATCTATAATCTATCCCTTCCTCACATGTACCTATGACAAAATATAAAAACAAAAAATGCAAAAATATAACATTATGTCAACTTTGCTCACTGTTAACTTTGATGTCCATTAAAAAATATCTTAGAGGGGCTGGAGAGATGGCCTAGCGGTTAAGAGCGCCGACCGCTCTTACAGAGGACCTGGGTTCGATCCCCAGCACCCACATGGCGGCTGAGAACCGTCTGAAGCTCCAATTCCAGGAGAACTCCAGTTCCAGGGGAATCCGAGACCCTCTTCTGACCTCCGCAGCGTTGCACGACACGGGTGCACAGACTTGCATGCAGACAGTACATTCATACACATACAGAAATAAATAAAATTAATAATAAAAAAATTAAAAAAAATATCTTAGAAATATATTTGTAGATGAGATTGTAATCAATTACCCAGGTTATTCTTGAGTAATTCATATAGAAATAATGACAAAACTCTTTACATTGACATATACAAAAATGTTTAAAATAAAATATAGATGGATTATAATTTTTGAGATGGGATATCTTCCAAAAGTAAGAGATCTCAAATCCTAAGATCTCAATCTTAAAACTTCCCCAATGGTTTCAAGGACTGTGCAGCTCTGCGTTCCCACATAGAGTCCTGTGCCTCGAAAGACACCTGGCTTGTGGTGCTCAATTCAGCTGCACATTGGCCAAAACTTCAGCAAATCATTTGTGCCTGATCATGTGGTTCTTAATCTCTACTACTAAAAAATGGGGTAAGCTGACAGTGTAAGTCCCAGATCTTGGAATGTTGGATTTATTTTGCAATAATTTACCCCAAACTGGTGAGTCTAAGTCTCAACTTACAACTTGACCACTATATCTGAGAAGAATTTATTTTTCTCAAGATGAAGAATTGAGATAAAATGCCAGCCCATTTTGCTGAGGATGGTGAAGTTGAGTAAGTTTAAAAAAAAAAAAAGCCAGGTGTGGTGGCCCACGCCTTTAATTCCAGCACTTGGGAGGCAGAGGCAGGCAGATCTCCGTGAGTTCAAGGCCAGCCTGGTCAACAAAGTGAGTTCCAGGCCAGCTGGAGCTACAGGAAGACCCTGTGTCAAAAATACCCCCCAAATTACCATAAATCTATATGCATAAACTCTCCTTAAGATTTATACCTTTTAGTTGGATACATTCATCTTACATTTAAAAATAAACAAAGTAGGAGTTCAGATCAGTTTTAAAGCATTAATTAACATATGTGAGGGCTTGAATTCCAACTCCAGTATTACTACACAAACACACCCAGCCATGCCCCCATGTCTCTTAAAATTTTTCTAAAATTATAATTTGCACTCATTTCCTCATTACTGAACTCAAAATCAAGTCACAACATGGAGTCAGTCTTTTCCTTTAAAACAAATACTTTCTTCACAACAATAGTTGGGAAAAATGCCTTTAATTTTATTCAGGTATAATTAGTCTATTATGATGCTTCAAGTTGAATTATAATGTTTCTAAGAAATCTGTATGAGAGTTTGCACAGACGATTTTGGCCTAGGGCTTGTCCTCCTCTACAGAAAGAACACCACTGTGAAACCCTGCTGCCCCAGCTGTTGGGAGTACCACTGACACACACAGCCTTCTGCTCTCAGGTCTCTTAGAGAACTGCATCCAGTGTCAGAATCACCTAGTAACAGGTCATACCAGCTTCCCCAGGCAACTCATATCAGCCAGTTACTGGTCAGGTAGAGTTGATTAGGACAGCTTTAAAAGGACATCTCAGGCTGGGTATGGTGGCATACACCCTTAATTCCATCACTAGGGAGGCAGAGGCAGGCAGATCTCTGTGAGATCAAAGCCAGCCTGTTCTACATAGTGAGTTCTAGGCTATTTGGAGCAACAGGGAGAACAGGGAGACCCTATCACAAAACATCAAAACAAAAAGTAAAGCAAAAGCTTTTGGGCCAGGCGTGCTAGCACATACCTTTAATCTCAGTACTTGGGAGGCAGAGTCAGGAGGATCTCTGTGAGTTCAAGGCCAGCCTGGTCTACATAGTGAGTTCCAGGACAGCTAGAGCTACAAGGGAGACCTTGTCTCAAGAAGACCAAAAAAAAAAGGACATCTCAAGTTCAGATCTTACTGTGCTACTACTGTGACTGTTTCTTAGCCCAACTTTCTGTGCACCTTCAGTTCTGTCTCTGCCCACCAGGAGTTGATCTAAGAGCTTTCTGTGTGCAAATCCCAACCTCAGCATTGGCTTCTCAGAAGAATTAAGAAAGATCGCATATAAATGGAAGCATTACTTGGCATCTATTGTAGAGCAGATTGTGAAAAGCTGAAAAATAACATGATTTCAATCACTGGAGCGGCATTGGGCTGAGCACAGGCTGAGTTTACCATATTGTGACTGCCATTTCCCCTTGGCCAGCTCTGCCCACTGTTACTCTGCAGCCCGTCATCTGGCACTGCCCCACCACATCTTCCTCAAGAAGGTCGTGGTCTGTTTTATCCCTGTACTAACATAATTAGCTTGGGGTAAGGCCAGAGCAATGAGGATTTTTCTTTTCACTTTTTTTCTATAAACTTTTTATATTCTTTATTATATATTCCATATTGATATAATACAAAATTTAATTCTGGATTTTTGGTAATTGTATTGTCATTTTATAAAGTGCTTAATGGCTTTTCATAGGGTTAGTATTTTAGGTAAGCTAACAAAAAATATTAGACTATTACCAGCATCCCCATAGTCTTCTCTGCCTCTTCCTCCTACCCACTCTAAAGTCAACCCAGGATTTATTGATTCCTAAAGTCAGTTGACATTAATTCTTTAAAATTTATGTCAAGGAAACTAGGCATACTAAATTCCCAAGCTTATCTCACTGAAATATATAACATTTTTATGTTACCACAAGCTCTGTGGGTTCTAGTAATTCTCACAGCATATCAATTTCTAATCTATGCATGTATCAAAAGTCACTTATCCATTTTCTTCTGTTGAGAGACAGGTGCATTATTTCCATATAGGAAAACTATGACTTGCCTTTCAGTGTGTGTGTGTGTGTGTGTGTGTGTGTGTGTGTGTGTGTGTGTATGTGTGTGTGTGTATCTTCCTGTGCCCAGGAAATAAGTGGTGATTAACAGGAATATGTATATACATGTTTGCATTTAGTAGATACTGTCAAGTAGATATCCAAGGGGATTGTACTAATTAGCATATTTCCAGCTGCTCTTGAGAGTTCTAGCTGCTCCATATCTTTGCCAACAATTGGCGTTTTATACACACATATACACAGAGTTTGGAGATGCAGTCTATCCCATTGTTATTTTGATTGCATTTTTTCTATGTCTGGTGATATTGAATAATATTTCATGAACACATTGAGGATTTAAATATTATACTTTGGTTTGGGAAGAAACTTTCTGATCTTTCATTTTTTTTGCCCATTTATGTATTGAGTTGTCTTTTCCTTGTTCATTTGCAGGAGTTTTTTCTATATTCTTTACATAAGCTTTCATCTTTTTTCCAATGCACCTATTACAATGATATTTTATTTAATAAATTTTACACTTTATATTTACTCAATAAGAATTAATTTTTTGACTGACAATAAAAACCATTTATTTATTTACGTTCTTATTCTTTGTGGTTCAAATTACTCATAAAGCATAAATTACTCATGAACCATTTTCTTTTTAAGCATCCAACTCAGCGTCATTATCACATTTGCAATCTTGTGCTACCTTCCCACTATTGCCTTTTCTCCTTAAGGATTCTAATTAATTAATTTTGTATTTGTGTGTGTGGGGGTCAAAGGTCAGTTTGTGAAATGAGTACTGTCCATCCATCATGTGAGATCCAGGGATTGACCATCAGGCTTGGCAGAAAGTCCTCTTATGTGCTGAGCCATTTCACCAACCTGTCGCTATTTTTAAGCTGTTTTCTAATCACTCCAGTCAGAAACTCTGTAACCGTGAAGCTCCCTGTTACCCCATCCCTGGATCCTCTTAGTATTCTTTTCATCTTATGGCTTTGTCTGTAGCCGGCATTTTTATTAGGGGACTCATACAAGATGATCCTTGTGTGTTTAGCTTATTTCACCTGGCATAGTGTTTGAAGGTTCATCCATGTCTCCATGTGTCAGAAGTTCTTTATAAAAGAATTAATTTTTAATATGACAAAATTTAACAAAACTTCTCTTTTGAGTTAATAATTGTTATAGCTTGTTTCAAACATTCTTTCTAATCCAAGGATAAATATCTTTTCTTTAAAACTTTTGTCTTAGAAAAAGCTAGAAGTTATTATAGCTTAATTTTAAATACAATTGAACTGAATTAATTAAAAGTCACTTCTCACCACAGGGTGGCTATTGCATATAACAAATGACCATATATAAAGCAAGGTGTCTGCAGATATTGATGTACAACAAAGGAAATCAAGGATAGGAAGTCAGCACAAATTGGTTAAAGGAAGATATTACTAAAATCACAAGTAAGTTTTAAGGCAGTATCAGACTTGATCATTTTTGGAATGTATCGAATAATAATGATTTGTGAAACAGTTATTAAATCATTTTCATATTACTGAATGTTCTGAAGCAGCTAAACTCAGTCTACAAGAATGAAATGAACCATATATTGGATACATAAAATTTGGCCATTTTAGCTGACTTTGTTTATGGCTAGTAACTGACAAGATAATAAAGCAATATCTTTTGGGTTCTAGATACAGAGTACTCCTCTGTAAATAAACTCAAATTGGAATGAAATTTTGGGGTACATCTGGGGCACTTTTCTTTCAGGAGTTATAAGACTGTTATCTTTTGTAAAACTGAAAAGGTGTCCGGTACATACAAACTGGTGGCAAGGAAAGTAGTAACAAGGAACAGGTGGAAATAGAGAAACATTGGGTCTGAACTTAATATTTTCTTGTCATTGTTTCCTCAGTTCCATATTTACATAGTATTTGGATTGCATTAAATGTTAGAAATAAAACTAATTGCATATTTCAATCTCTGAAGAACTTATTGAATAATGTCTCATGAGCATTACAAATGATCTGCATCATTGGTTATTTAATAAATTAAATGTTGGTGAAACTGAGTGGTATGCTTCATGTTTCCGTTGGTACTTCAAATATATGAAAATGTAATTCAGTAACTTTCTTGATTAATAAAAGCTACTAACATGACTTTCAACTTGAATAAAGAAATATTGAATGGTACATAAAGCAACCATATAAAGAACACATCAATATTATTTAGGCAATAAAATTAAACCTACATTTCATAATCTAAAATGATGTAGGATTCCTAGATGGGCTGACTAGACTCCACTGGATCTCTTTACACAGAAGGACATGTGGGTTTGGGAGGTTGACTGGATAGGGCTTAGCATGGATGTTGTAATGCATGAGTTCTGATGGGGGGATTGGAGCATGGAGGGGACTGGGCTTGGCTGGGACCATTGTTTGAATTGTACAAATGCTCAATAAAAAAAGGTATCTTAAAAAGTAATCAAAGGGCAAAGCAGCTGGAAAGATAGCTCAGTGGTTAGGAGTGCTGGCTGTGCTTGCAGAGAACCTGGGTTCAGTTCCCAAGACCCACAGAGTGGCTAACAACCAAACTTAACTCCAGTTCCAGGAGACCTGGTAGGCATTGCATGACATGGGTGCACTTATATACAGGGAGGCAGAACACTCATACAAAAAGTAAAGATAAACCCCCAAACCATTTAAGTGATCCAAAGTATTTGTTCTCTTTATTTTATATAAAAAATGAGAGGTGAAATGAGCTCTCTTAGGTGAACCAATTTCAAGTAAGAAATGAGAACTGCTATTTGCCCAGTAAATTGGTCCAAGCTATTCTACTGTCTGATCCCTGAATTACATTAGGGTTACCATTCACAAATAGACTGAGTTATAATTTATCTCTCTTTCTCTCTCTTTTTTCTCCTGGCAAGAAAATAACATTTGTGTTTTCTACCATGTGAGAGTTTGGTAGACAGAAGACTATGCCCATTTGTCTTCCTCCTACGTTACCCTGCTTATGGGCTACCCATGCCATGCTAACTTTTTAAAATAGGAGGCTCAGTTACCTGTTCATCAACAGGGTGAGATGGCAGCCTATAGGAAAAAAAGAGAAATGTCAAAGATACATTTGAAATAATAGTAAAAGGGCAGCCAGTGAAAATGCCCCATTTTTTAATTTAGCTTTATCATATCTCTCTACTGTGGGCCAGATACTAAGAAATGACATGAGATTAAAAAGAAAATCATTTCCCAGAATGAGGTCTTAGTAATGAATCTGCATTGCTAGAGTGAACCATCATGGAGTAAATAAACACAAGCAGCAACCTCATGTACTGCGGTCACATTCCACTTCTCAGGTTTGCCAGGGTCCTACCCATCTTTTTATAACTGAAATTTTGTGAATTTCATACAATATATTTCATCATATTTAGAACCCCTCCCATATCTCACCTCTCCTAACCTCCTTTCTTCCCAATTTCAATATATATATATATATATATATATATATATATATATATTATATATATAATATATATATATATATGTATTTGTGTCCCCAAATGTTGTTCAGTGTGCACATTGGAGCCCTGGTACACCTTAAACAAGAGTTTTACCCTTAAACAAGACTGAGTGTTCCCCTTCCAGCAGCCATTGGTTTATTGGTTTACAATACAGTTCCTCAGGTAGGGTTGAAGTGTCTTGTGATGTAATTTTGTCTGGCTTGAAATTATGTAGGACCTGTGCATGCTATCACCAATGCTGTGAGTTCATATGAGCAATTGGAAAATTCTGTTTCCTTGTGGTCATCCACCACCTCTTGCTCTTACTATCTCTTTTCATGCCCCCTTCTGCCATGATCCCTGAGCCTTGGGACACAAGAGTTTAATATACATGTTTGATTCAGGGATAAGCATTCTGAAGCCTCTTATTCTTTGTATGTTGACCAGTTGTGTCTGTATTAATCATCATCTGTCGTGTAAGCAAACTTCTCTGCTCAAAGTAGAGAGATGGATTAATCTATGAGCATAACAGTAAGTCATTAGGAGTACTTTAATAATGTATCTCTTTAGCAGAATAATAGTATTAGTCTCTCCACTGTAGTCAGTGACCTGTTTAGCCATAGGTTCCAAAGCCTGATATCAATGCTAGGTCTCTCTCTCTCTCTCTCTCTCTCTCTCTCTCTTCTCTCTCTCTCTCTCTCTCTCTCTCTCCTCACACACACACACACACACACACACACACGTCTGTTTGTTACCCATGATAAAGAGAAATATGAAGTGTTAGTGGTTAGAGAAAGGGACAGTTTAAAAGACTAAACTCACGGGAAGAGATAATTTCACGCAGGTGTGCCACAGCTGGCCGTATAGAGGAGAGAGACTTAAAGCAGATTCAAAGATTAATCTCTTGTGGGAAAAAGAGTTAAATTCCATGGAGATATACCATAGCTGGTGGTGACTACCCTGGTTGGGGAGGGGCGTATCTCCTTGTCTCTACAGTAAAACCCTCCAAGATTTCCCTCGAGTGGGGGAAATCAGGGCTAAGAGAGACAGCCCGATAAATACCTTTTTTTCCTTCTTCTTTTTTTGGTGGAAAGTCAAGCCTCACGTTCTGGGCGCCAGTTGTTGGGTGTGGTGTCTTTGAGTCTCGCGTGACCGCCTTCCACACGTTGTTCTTCCCTTCTTGGCTCAGCTCCAGGACTTGCCCCTGCCTGCAGGCCGGCAGTCTCTGGGCTGTGCTCCCGCAAGAAGGGGGGAGGGAATACCACTGGAGATCACCCGAAGGAAAAATAAGCAGACACACTCGTGGAGAACCGGGGAGAATAGGCACTCCGTTTATTTTCTGTCAGTGAGGTCTATATATTCAAGACTAATGTGCTTTGGGCAAGGAAGTGGGGAGCAGGAGGAAGGGAGGGGTGAGCCAACTTGGTTCTAATGGAGGGGGCTGCAGAGCTCTGGTTTGTGCAACAGGTAACTAGAGGTGTGACATTCTGCTCAATGCCTGGAACTTTGCAGAGATAGGGTGAAGCAAGAATCATTGTAATATCCCGAATCTTCCAGCTACAGATAACTCTGGAAGTCCACAGAGATATCAGATAACTGGAGACCTCTGGGGACAGGTCTTACAATTTCTCCATTCAAGCCACACACAAAGTTCCATTCCCACATGTTTTAAATAATTTTAAAGTGCAGTGTGCTAAGTTTGTGCACTATTTCTAATGTTCTGGTAAGAACAAATGCATATTCATTCATGAGCCATGAAATAGAAATTGTATAATTTTGGTGACTTCACATATTAGTTAGATGCTTTATGTTTCGTTTAAAACTGCCATTGTACCTATCAAGATGAAGACAAATTCTAATAAACTTTATTCATTGGAAAGATATTAAAATTAAATATAAAATAAACATAACATGATTAGTTTAAAGGATCATGAGAAAAAGAAAAATAGCATTTTAAGTATCTTTAATCACTGTGTGCATTTCCCCTCTATCTGAAAACTTACAGTGCTTCAACTGTCCTATTTGTTATTATAGATTTTGCCCAGCAGCATGAGAACCATGCTAACCATGTGTTCCTTAGCTGGGTTGGAAATCTGGCCATATTTCAGTTTTCAGGAAATCTGTGTTTTAAGGTCAGAACGACTGACTTACTGTGCTGGATAGCTTTAGTGTCAACTTGACACACCTGGGTTGAGGGAGCCTCAATTGGGGAATTGGCTCCATTGGACTGGCCTGTGGCCACGTCTGTGGAGTATTGTCTTGATTGTTGAGCAATGTGGGAGGGCCCAGGCCACTATGGGTGGTGCCACCCTGGGCAGGTTGTTGTGTACTGTATAAGAGGTCAGGCTGGGCATGGGCCAGGGGAGAAAGCCAGTGAACAGCATTCATCCATGGCCTGTGCTTCAGCTCCTGCCTCCAGGTTCCTGCCCTGAGTTCCTGCCTTAGGCTCCCTAAGTGATGAACTGTGACCGGGAAGATGTAAGCTGAATAAACCCTTTCCTCCCCAAGTTGGTGTCGGTCAGAGTATTTTGTCACAGCAATGGAAGACAAACTAGAACACTTACAAATTATCATTTGTCCCATACCCAATTTCTAAGTCAAGAATCTTTTGATTTTAGGCTAATTCTTTTTTTTTTTTTTACATTTCAAATACAATGTTTGAGATACTGAACTTGCTATGTGATTGGAATTTTTAAAAACATTTAACAAGTTTTAAGAGTTTGTATGATGTTTTCCTTTGGTTAGATTCTGTAATGTAGGTAGAAAAAATTTTATTTTTTTTGTTTTGTATTTATTTTATGTTTAAAAAAAATGAAAGATTCTAATTGTATAAGTTTGGGCTTTTTCTGTCCCTGTTCTTGCTTTTGGGGTTACTACAAGGGATACTTATTTTTTTGTGTGTCATTTCTAGTCAACCATCTTCTGGAGCCCCCTGAGTATGTTTTCTACAAGATTATCTATGAGAAAAAAGAAAAATAGATATTATTCATCTTCAAGTTAGTGAATTGAGTTAGACATTCTTAGATATGAAAAAAACAGAAAACATGGAAAGAATTCTTTCTGCTCTATCAATTATGGTCATGTTCGATAATTATTTTGTGGCATCTTTTGAATGTAAAAGTAAAGGGAAGTTTCAAAAGTTTGTAAGAGAAAAAGGAAACCTCACTATCATTTATTTCTGAACCTTCTCTTCTAATTTACTATTATTGGCCTCGACTTCAGCAGGCATTTCATTCTATTGCTTTTAAGAATGGTGTCCCATTTTAGTTTTATGAAGACTTTTTTTAAAAAATGCTTTCGAGTTAGGCTTTGTTCACAGGTTAATATATCCTACTAAACATTGCTCTAGGCATGCTTTACAAACACAACCTTAAGACAGAGACTTAAGCAATGATTACACTCAATGGTTATACTGAGAAATTGATTCATATACCGAGTGTTCATAGTGGGTGTTTAAATTTGGGGAACTCAACACGTTCAGAAATTACCTGTTCAGAAAGCTCCAGTATGAAGACTATATAACTGTTATACAGTAGAAACAAAACTGTAAAACATCTCCACATTGGTTGTGAGCAGCTAATGGTTTCAAAAACCATTATTATACTGTAATGCTTTGAGATAAAATCGCACCTCTGCATTTCCCACTCCCGTCAACAAGCTTTTAAATCCTTAAATCGACACCTTGCTGAGAGAAAGCAGTGTTTAGTTTTCTTTGTGTAAGCTAAAAAGTTTAAGTGTGTGGGGGGGTGTTTTTGTTTGTTAATTTTATTTATTTTTTTATTTTTATGTATATGAATGTACTGTCTGCATGCAATGCCGCGGAGATCAGAAGAGGGCGTCAGATTCCCCTGGAACTGGAGCTAAGGACAGTTCTCAGCCACCATGTGGGTGCTAGGAATCAAACCCGGGTCCTCTGCAAGAGCAGTAGGCGCTCTTAACCGCTAGGCCATCTCTCCAGCCCCAGGATGTATTCTTTAAAACTCGCATCCAAGACTGCTCTTGCAGAGGACCTGGGTGGGGGAGTGTTTTAACAGTTAAATGTTCCTTCCAGACTTGAAACCAATGCATTAACAGGGAATGAGCAGAGACTCCACACTTTGTACCAGGAGTTCTACTAAGGGGACTAGTTTTCTCTATTCCACTGGGAGCGACCAAGCACCACCAGGCAGGGATCAATTTCTCTCTTCTGTCCTGCGGGGAGTTTCGGATAGTAAGATGCATAATTTAACAAAGTTTTCTCTGACTTTCAGTTGACTTTGGGTGAGCCAGAGTGATAGACTGAATGATGCATCAACCATCCTCGTGGCCCAGGAGAAGCAGATTTCTTGGATTAAAATTGGGGGTCAACATCAGAAAGAACAGTCCTGGAAGTCGGGAGCAGTGGCATGAAGTTCCATACACCTGGGATTGCAAAGTAGCAGGAGCCATAGCTGCTTTTCCGGAAGCCCCGCCCGCACCCGATGGTTCACACCAAGCCCCAGCCATAGTCTGAGCGTTGACAACGAACTACATTTCCCATAATCCTATTCAACTTTCATAGCTGGAAGCCAATGAGCGTCCGGGTGACGCCATCACCCGGCGCGAGGTTTAGACTCCACTGATGTCGTGGCGCTCAGAGGAGAGAAGTTGGTCCTCTCAGGTGGACTGGGACTGAAGTCGAGGTCGGGTAACCCCGGCCCTTTCCTACCCACTCTTTCCTCGCCCGCCTTTCCCTCCCCTGGCAGGATGAGGCGTGCAGGCCTGGGTAAGAAGAGGGCTGAGGTTCAAAGTTTGGGGACCCGAGGACCGGCTGAGCTGGGCGGAGGGTCTTGGGAGGAAATCCGACAGGCCTTCTGTCCCTGTCCCTCCCTGGACTAGAAAGGGAGATGTTTGGAGAGGGTCTTTGGAGGTGGTGCCAAGTGGAAGCACATCCTTTGCCCCAGATCCTGGCAGTTTCCCTAAGTTCGATTCAGACAAAAGTTTGGTAGTGGTGGAACACAGGTGCCAATTCAGTAGCTTGTTTTTTAAGTGTTTATTTATTAAGTGTCTGAGAAGTAATTATTGAAGCTTCGATTTTCCCAATGCACACCTCTGGTTCTTCTGTCTCCTGACTGAATCTTTTTCCCTAGAAGTAATATTTGAGGGTAGGCCAAACCCACTAATAAACAATTGGCTACAGTGAGTTACAAAGGTAAATGTACATGTTATGGTTAAAGGACCTGTTACTTAAGATATGGGTCACAGGCGATTTACCTGAAACATTTCTGACCTAGACTTTGTCCCACTGCTAAGGCAATAAAAGGTGGTAACTTTTGATGACTTAACATTTGTTAAGCAGGAGATAAGTTAGGCACAGGAGATCCAATGGGCCCTTATAGATAACAATTAGAGTAGCATTTTCAGATTCTGAAATTCTTTATTAACTTTTTTTTTTGGTAAAGAAGTGCAGTGTATTTGAGAAAATGCATGAACTATTCAAAAAGATGTTACTACTCTGTCACAAGTTGGAAAAGGGAAACCACATTCAAAAGTTTCTGGTATTTAAAGTCAATGAGGAGGCAGAGACTTAAAAGTACAGGTATAAAAAATAAATCTTGGAACACAGAATTCATATTGCTCAGTATGTTTTATGTATGTGTGTATAATGAAATATGATACTCAAGACAAAGTAGTGATCATATGATAGTAAGAATGATTCTAATAATAGAGTGGATAACTTAAAAGCATAGAGCATGTCAATGATAGGTGATAGTAAATTTAGACTTACACATTAGTTGATAAATAGTAGTATGAGTTTTTTAAATGTAGTTTTATGGAGACTTGGAATAATACAAATTAAGTAGGCTATGTAAAAGAAACCAAAGGACTGATTTTGAACAAGTTTAGTTTCGTATGCCTAAATTTTTCAGCACTAACAAATACTGTAACTTGTGTAAGCTTTAGCTGTATGGCCATTTGTCAACGTTTGTGCTTCCCAAAGCCTCCATTTTAATTGAGTAGAAATATGCCCAAAGACAAATTGTCATCCAGTGTGATAACTTTTCATCCAAATACCAGTTAAGTTCAACAGAAAACGAATGCTTTGGAAATTTAATAACATTATTGTCTACTTACTGGAGACAGAGTAATTGAAGTAGACCTTTAAAAATGGAGAGTGGGAGAAGAATGTTCCAAATAGGAAGATGAAAGAAAGATGTTAAGAGTAGAGTAATGAATGATGCGTGCAAGAGAGAATGATGATCAAGCCACTTTGATTGAAGTTGGGGCCATGAGATATTCTAGATATCTTTGCCTGACCTAGGAGTTTACATCTCATCACTAGACCACTGGTGCATTTGATTTTTGTCCGTGTGTGCTGCAGTATGCTTTGTTAGGTGCAGAACAGGGACCTGACAACAGGTTCCTAATCCTGATTATATGTTAAAATTACCCAGAAAGATGCTGTTAGATTTTCAATTAAATTATAATCTAGAGAAGAATCTGCCCTCCTTTCTTTTCAAAGCTCCTTTACAGTTGTGAGGAGAGGTAATTAATTTAGATAACTATCGTTTTAATTTACATTGGTGTAAAGTTTTGAAGACTTTAACATCAATGTGTATTGACCTTAAATTTTAAACGTGGACTAATAATGATGCTGATATGTAGTCATGTGTAAAATCTGCCACACTTGATATGAGTTGTTAAATGATTTGGTGTGATCATTGATAGAACCTGTCCCAAAGAGGTAGCGTTTGTCAGAACTGACAACCTCCAATGATACTGACCACCCACTTGCTTTTGTAGACCTTTTCATAGTAGTAAACAGTTCCCAGAAAATAGTGGCTATTTGGAATAGCAAGTCTAGTATTTTAGTTTAATTTTTTTTTTTTTTCTGTATTAGGGGTAAAGGATAGTTTGAAGAAAGAACAAATTTTGGATCTGCGATTTGAAAATTTTTAAATAGTAAACAAAATGAGAATTTTGCTAAAAAAAAGAAAAAAAAAATTTGGAGCCAGGCTTGGTGGCAAACGTTTTTAATCCTAGCACTCGGGAAGCAGAGGCAGGTGGATCTCTGTGACTTCAAGGCCAGCCTGGTCTACAGAGTGAGTTCCAAGCCAGCTGGGCCTACAGGGAGACCCTGTTTCAAAAAGACCAAAAAAAAAAAAAAAAAATTTGGAAGAACTCTAAAAATTAAGAAAAGCCAGAGACAGCACAAAGGAACAAAACATAAAATACCCATTACTTTTGAATTAATTTCTTGGTGAAAGTTGGCCTGTGATGAAACTCATTATTGCATATTGGGCAAATCTTACACCCAGATCCTTAGTGACATAAAGTAAAAGACATTGACCTTTTCTTTAAAGGACATTGGATATTACTAGTTTACACTGAGTATTTCTGATTAATAGAATTTAGTTTTTTAGTGATGACTTTTGTTGTTAAATGGGGGAAAAATTATTATGCCCTGGCTTCTAGTTCTTGTGTGATGATACATTTGGAAAACTTCAGAGATAGCATGTCAATAATTGAGGGAAAATTTGGTAATGTAAGTCTCTGCTGTGTTTGGAATATTCCCACTTCTGTTGTGGGTTTGGTGGTGGAGGGGGATAGCTGAGTATCTGATGTGTGCTGGAAGAGAAGGATGCAATACTTTGTTCCTCATAAAGAAGAGAAAGATGAGATACTTTCTGCTCTTGACAAAGTTGGATAACAGTAAAATAGTATTTAAATAGTTTATTTGCATGCATTCGCTCAAAATACTGTGGCTGTGCGTGCATGTAGGGTGTGTGTGTGTGTGTGTGTGTGTGTGTGTGTGTGTGTTGCATGTTTGTGTGCCAGTGTGTGTATGGGGGATATACAATGGTGAGTGAACAAACTTAAGATCTAGAGATTAGTGTTGCTGACACAGAGCCATAAGGATTCCGGAGTTTTGTTTTTAGAGAAAATGAAGCTTGTGCTGTGCTTTGAGAGTTCCTAGCCACAGCCCCATCGCCACTCTCGGCTTCTAGCGTTTGTCCACCCTCCGGCTTCTGCTGGCATTGGCTCTCATTTGCTTTTTGAGCCACTGTTCTTCCACCTTCTTAGGCCACTAGTCAATCTCCGTGCAGCCTTGGGCAATCTACTCTCACTAATCAGTACTTCAGCCACCCTTGTCAAGCCATGTCAAACTTTGGGGGCTTTGTTCTTCTGCAGTCCTAGTACTATAAACTTCCAGTTCTGGATCTGTCCAACAGTGTGGTTTCTCAAAGCTGACTCAGGTCCATGAGCCCTTCTCTTGAAACATCAGGTGTCTGGGATGATGGAGGCCACTACAGTGCTGCCCTGCCACAGCCATGTTGAATTTATTCTGGTAGTATTGAACACTTCTGGTTACGTGTGTGTGTGTGTGTGTGTGTGTGTGTGTGTGTGTGTGTGTGTTTCTCCTTATTTATCTAAATTATCTCCCTTCTTCAGTAAGTAGCCTGCTTTCTTCCTTTATTGGAAAAATGATGGTCTCAGTTTGTACATTTTGATAAAATAATACTTTCAATCCCAGTATACTTACATATGTATTTACTGCCTAATGCTCAGGGCACTTGTTTTTCTGGTAAATGTCAAGTACTGTAGTAGATAGGGTGATAGGAACTGTTTTTACACACCATCCCCTAGAACTCAAGTTTTGTGAGAATGGCACATGGTAGCTTATTAGGCCTTTGTTGAAGAGTGAGTGAAATCCCGCAGGACTCCCAGCTGATGGCCTCTGTGGGTTGTTGTCCCTCTCCAAGGCCTTCTGCTTTGGCCTCCACTTCTTGTCATTACTTGCTTTTCACTCTTCGGTTCTTATAAGAAAAAGGTGACATCTGAAGACTCTCTGCCCTGAGATCCCCTCCCACCATGTTGTCGTTGTGCCTTTTTCTTCATATCCAAGTTCTTCTAATGGGTAGTTGATGTTTTAGATTAAAATAACTATTTCTAGTGTACAAGAACGATATCCCAAATAGCCTCATTTATCATTGCCTGTTCTAGTGTCTTCTGGGCAATCAATAAGTGATCAATAAATGTATATTGAAGAAAATGCATGCTCACTGCTTAAAAAAGAGATGAAAAGAATTGTTCTAACCTCTGGTTCTGATTTTATAAAAGTTATTGAGCATGAATACTACAGACATGTGGTCTGCAATGCCCTCCAGGGGTCTTTTCCAGTTCTTTCTGAACTACTAAGCTTTCAAAAGTAGCTTCTGTTTTTGCTGCCCTACACGTGAACCTCTGACCCCGCAGGTGAAGGAGCACCTCCTGGCAGCTATGGGAACTATGGCTATACCAACAGTGGGTACAGTGCCTGTGAAGAAGAAAACGAGAGGCTCACGGAAAGTCTGAGAAGCAAAGTCACTGCGATAAAATCTGTAAGTTCATGAGGAATGTCACTCCGTTTTAACTCATAGCATGTACTTAAAAACTGTTTACATTTATTACATCATAGTAAGAAATTCATCTAAGTTCTTTGATTCAGTGAAGTCAAAATGCACCTAAAGTTCAGGCCATGCTTTAAGTAGGTTAGAAAATGTGGCAAATCAAAAAACGGTATTTTCATTTTTTTCTTCAAATTTTAAATCAATCTCTCTCTCTCTCTGTTTATCTCTCTCCCCCCCTCTGTGTGTCTGTGTGTTTACTTAGCTTATATATACATATATGTGTGTGTGTGTGTGTGTGTGTGTGTGTGTGTGTGTATATATATATATATATATATATATTTTTTATATATAGCTGTGTATCTCCTTCGGCGGCTCAGACAGAGCTGTCCTCTCTCCATGGCCACACGCTACTTTGCCTTTCTCTGCTAGTCACTTAGAATAAAACCTTAGTCTTTTTCCTTCCACATTTAAGCCTCATTTGAACCTTAGGCTCTCTCTTGTTTACCTCTAACACCACCCTGATTTTTATACATGAACCCATCTTTGCTCCTGAGCTCCATTGTTACCACAGTCATCTTTGTAGAATATTCTTTTTTTTTTCCCACACTTGCAGTTGATATTTTATTTGTGGGAGGCATTCTTTCTCCCCTGCTAGCTAACATTATTTGTAGCCTAATAATTTATTCATAAACAACCCCACTTATTTGTGTTTCACATATTGCTTTCCTGGGAGACTCAATATATTTAATAGTATCTCCATAAATATGCCAAATAAAACAGTGCAGCTTACAGCCTAATAGAGAGGGTGCCTTAACACTATGTGTTTCCTTTGAGGGTGCTAGCTCTGAGATACACCAGGGAGAGCAGTCAGCCAGCTGCCCATGTGGCCTATAAGGGCAATGCTCAGCAAAAGCTGGGAGCATGAGCCATAACCATGGTCTAACCATGGCCAGCACCAGGGAGGACAAGTGATCACTGACATTAAGAATACCCTGCTTTCTAGAGCTTGCTGTGTAGATCAGGCTTGCCTTGATCCCATAGAGATCCACCTGCCTCTGCCTCCTGAGTGCCGTGATGAAAGGCATGCCCCACCACATCCAGCTTTTGTTGCCTTTCTTTCAATGAAAAATAAGAGGGACATAGGCAAAAAAATTAATAAATGCTGATGAAGAAACACTACTTGAAATAAATTCCTCCACACCTTTAAGAACCAACAAAAATCATGTCTTTTACCTCTCACGAATAAGTGTCTTAAAACACAGGACCAATTTACTTGACTACCCAGTATCCTCCCCTTTTTAGCCTCTTTTTCTTTTTTTTTTTTCCAGTTAGTAAACATAGGCAATAAACATAAGGAGTATCCATATAAATCCAATTAACAAGCACGTGAGTCTATTTCTTCTACAACCCAGGTAGAATATTCATAAAATTGCATCCTGTCCTTTCAGAAGTCTGAATTCTTTTTATTTAATCAGTTCCCACTCTGTAGACTGATTGCTCTCTAGGTCCTTCAAAGCGTGGCCCCAACCTTTCCGAACTTTTTTCCCACATATCTAGAATGCATATGTGTTTTTTCTGCCAAACCATTGAGAGTCCTTTTTGTGTCTTCTGGTCAGTGCTGCAACCTGTACCCTCATATTTTTTTATCAAACTGTGCCTTTACCACAGTCATCCTCTTCCTCTTCCTTGGATGCTGTACTCTTCCTGAAAGGCCATACTTTGCTCTGGTCTCTTTCCTCCAAGCTTTAGGTCACTGCTATATCCAGTAGTAACTCTTTCTCTACAGACAAGATGATTTGTGACATTTCTTTAGCATTTAGTATTTAATGATTTCAATGGGAATTGTATGTAATTCTACCTAGAACTTAGTATTTCTTATTAGTATTGACTAAATTTTTATTAAATGTAGGAATTGTGCAAGATGATTTTAATACTGTCTATGATTGATTCTTCATTTCAGTAAGCACACTGTATACTTACAAAGCTCATATTGCCAAACTTAATGGGTTATTTTATTTCAGTCTTAGGAAAACTGAATTCTGTGAATTCATAGACATAATAATTTTCCAAAAAACAGTAATATTTTCAAAGTCATAAATCAGAAAGACTTGATTTAGGAAATATGGGATTTGGAAGGACATAAGAATTGAATACCACTAAAAGAATGAAGTTCTATTGTTGATCATTGAGAGTCTCTGTGAGATGGAAGCTATGAGGTCCTGGAAATTTCTTTCCGTGGCATGTATGTCATTTGTTGAAAGTAGTTGAGTTGAGCTGCCTTGTTTATTGTATGATTTGTTAAATTTGGAGAGAAAGTTCATGTAATCTATGTAATTCCTAACATGATTTTGTATCAGTATTAGCATGTATGCTTTTCATAGATTTGAGAACATTTCATAAAGACTTTTAGTAATTGTAGTTATTAAGTACTATGGAAGACAACCTTTGGTGAATTTGTATATAAAATATGAGGTATAAATTTGAATAGCAGCCATAATCACTTATTGTTTTTACAGGATCAGACCCCTTCTGTATAATTTTAGGTTACAGAAAACACTAATTTGTTTTTTCCAATTTATTATTATATCAAAGGAAAAATCTTTAAAATAATCAGTCTAGACCTATATTCAAAGTAATACCATCTTTTGTTAGACAAGTATTAAATGCTTAAGTTTATATTTGAATTGGTCATGTGAATACTTACACATCTTAAAATGTTAGAAAAAAATATACAGATAAATACTTCTGTATGGTTAACAGAGAATACAGTCTGTAAGAACAAGAATCTGGAAGAGTAGTAAGAGCCAGATCAAATATTGTGAGAGAAAAGAAGAAAGCGTCTCTTGTTGAAAGAAGGAGAAATTCTAAATTTATTTTCCAATCATTTTACTGGACAAAGTATCAGGAGAGAATACATATTTCTAGAATACGGTTTCATTTGAGCAATTATAGATGCTTAGATTGGTATTGCTATTTTTACTTTATAACAGTTGAAACACCTTTATAGAAATAGTAATATATATTCATTCTTCTTTATAGCTTTCCATTGAAATAGGCCATGAAGTTAAAAATCAAAACAAACTGTTAGCTGAAATGGTAAGTGATTATGGTTTTAACTAAGAAATTTGATCCATTATTCTTAACTTTAGTTTGTTAAACTGGAGTTGCAAAGTGCATTTTAATTTTATCCATTTAAAACATATCCAGGAACTGTAAGTCCTGGCAAATTTCACTCCTTTTTTTCTAATTAGTTTATAATTTCTATAAGATAATTTTTTTTCATTTTTCATCTTATCTAATGTGTATATAAAAAGGGGAGATGGAAGCCAGTTTGTCTCTAATCCTGGGTTTACAGCCACAGACTAAAGACTAATGGCTGTTTTGAATGGTCTTAGAAATCTTAATGGATAGACTACTAGTCATTTATTAACTAAGCAATCAAAAAGCACTTTACATCCAACCAACCAAATGCCTTTCACTTAACAGAAGCTTATTTCTTTTGCTTTATTTCCTAAGGATTGATACTGAACAAATCCTTCAGAATTGCGTAGCCCAGGTCCCTTCATTTCTAGTCTAAACAAGCTGAGCGCATGCTTCCAATTACTGCTGATAATACCGCTTCGCCAGACCTTACCTTGTTTCTCCACATGCTTTTAAAATTGTATTAAGCAAAAATGAATGGCATTAAATTATGTTTTTGAAAATGGATATGCTTGTTTCTTGCTCTGAATAAGCTCATTCAGAATTTCAAGGAGAAGAGTTTGGGTATATGTATTCTGATGCCTTAAATCCTGTGAAGTAGCCCAGATCTGAAGTGTAGAAGCTATGTGGAGACCAAGCTGTGCAGACTCTGGTTATACTGGGGCCTTTTTATGTCAACATACTGAGATTCCCAAGAAAGTGCAGTATTTCTAATCTATTCTGAGTCTTCTCAGCCTAAAAGCTTTCCTAGCTACATTTTCACTTGATATTTTTTTATACCTGTATTTGTAATCCTTTCTACTCCTTCAGCATTGCTATTGTCTTAACTTTTAGTAAATTTCATTGGACTTCAAAGTTGCCTGTTTAAAAAAGGCTCTTGAAGCCAGGTGTGGTGGCGCATGCCTTTAATCCTAGCACTTGGAAGGCAGAGGCAGGTGGATCTTTGTGAGCTCAAGGCCAGCCTGGTCTACACAGTGAGTTCCAGGACAGCTGGAGCTACAGGGAGACCCTGTCTCGAAAAGACCAAAAAATAAAAAGGCTCTTGAGTGTAAATGTAGTGTAGCCTTTACTGTGCTAACCATATGCAATTTTAGATGAAGTCCTGTCCAAGGTAACAGTCTTTTAAACTTGGGAAGTCATGCCATAATAGAAAGTGGGTAAAAACCTGATAATACTGTATAAATTCCTTACCTTAATTGTTAATGTTTTTTCATCTATGTAATTGGGATAAGAAAGACTTAAGTAGTTTGAGTTTTTAAACTACTTTGTGGGATTGAAAGAAATGTGTATTAGGTAATGAAAGAGCCATTAAGAGAACCGTTTTATTTTGCATGGAATAATCAAGCTGATTACATAGGGTAATACATAGACCTTTGAATTGATTAACCACAAACACTGTCTTTAAAAAGACTACTTGAATGTGCATATGTAAAGTATTAGAATTCGTACTGTTTTTCTTATCTTCTTTTAGGACTCACAGTTTGATTCTACAACTGGATTTCTAGGTAAAACTATGGGAAGACTGAAGGTTCTGTCCAGAGGGAGCCAAACGAAATTACTATGCTATATGATGCTATTTTCCTTGTTCGTCTTTTTTGTCATTTATTGGATTATTAAACTGAGGTGAGGCAATTAAGTGTGAGTTTGGAATTTGTTCCAGCTAATGGCTTGGAGTACCACTTTGATAACCAGCATCCCAACATTCCTGATGGCCTTTCCATTAAAGATTACTCGATTTTGCTTGTTTTAGAAATCATACTAGATCATACAGTGATTTTTGAATACTGTTCCTTGTTGACTCATTTAAATCCCTGTTTTCATGGGTATTGAGATTGCCTAAAGTCTGTGTCATTTTTCACCATTATTTTACAATCAGATAAAATACAGTACCTTGTTGTTACCTTCTGAAGTAGATGGGAGGATGGGAGAGCAGCAGGGAATGCTGGGACAGCCTGAGACTGCGCCCCTGCAGTAGTGACAGAACACTCCTGCTCCTTTTTCTTTCCTTGATGCTGTTACCATGACGATGGACTTTCCTTCCTTACCTGGTACAGTTTTAGGTCTGTTTCTTATTCCCTAGTCTTAATAAATTTTGACCACATGAATTCTTTGTATGAGGACTTTCTTTAATAAAGATACTGATGTTTCTACTGGGGCCTGATCTCATGTATGTCAGCTATTGTCTTATGTTAATGATAAATTCTGTTGACTTGCTTTGTAATAGTTTTATGATTTTTGGCTACTTAGGTAGGTTATTTGATTATCATTTGTTATAAAACAATGTGAATTAAGTAATTGCTGAGCTTTGTGTAGAGGTCAAGCAATTTGCCTCTGCTTGATTATGTGCTCAAAATAGATGCTGCAAATATTCAGGCATTGAGCTCAGAGTTAGGAGGATTGCTGTTCTGGACCATTGTATTTGTTTACAGAGAGCAAAACACAAAGGTGGATTTGAGCATAAAAGAACTGTTAAAATGTTATAAAACACTGTGGATTGTTTTTTTGGAGTTTACCTACTTATAGGTTCAAAAATAAATTTTTATGCAAATATATTGACTTTGTTGCTTTTTTGCTTAAATCTCTTATATTCCTTTTTTTTAAAGTCTCTCATATTCTTGACATAGAACCTAAGAAATGTCCTAAAAGCTCAGATTCTAAACCAAGTGAAGCAAAATTAATATTTGTATTAAATCAGAAAAAGTAAGGCCAATTTTGGCCTCAGTTTCAAAATCTTTAATTTTTCTATTTTTATTCATGCATCTGTCCCACTGGATTAAACTCAGTTTTCGTATCTTTTTGCTCACCAGTAACTAATAATTCAAGTCCTATTTTGTATGGAATTTGTCATCATTTAGACTCTACTTTAGAGTTTAGAGAATGCCAGCTCTGAGTGAGGGCAAGTGACCTGAATGGACAGAGCGAAGTGTGAGGGAAGAGACGCAGTTTTGCTTTAGATGCCGTGTGCTCAGTAGTCATGGCTTCTCTTCGTTGATGCTCATGGCTTCACATTCATCACATCACATTTGTCACAGAATATGGGATGTTCAGAAAATAGTACAGTGGAGAGTGCTTGCCTCACTGTAGTCAAGAGATGTTAATGTCCACATTCAGTAACTTACTTCTCACTGTCATTAATATAAATGAAGTTTCAGAAAACAATTATTTTCAGGGTCAGCAGTAGTTTGGCTTCAGGGCTTGAGGCGATGATGTAGCCTCCAAGCAGGTACTTCTGTCAGACAATCAGAGTGTGATCAATTAAGTCAAGACATTTTTAATTGTCCTCTGTGATAATAATGTGATATCACAGCTTAAGGAAAGCTCAGAAGTCATCATCAGTAATGAAAGTTGCAAAAAAAAAAAAAAAAAGAACACTATAAAGAACAATCTGGTGACATAAACAAGAGAATCTAATGGAAACAGAAGATCAAAGGCTTGGAAAGTGGGTGATGGCTACAGAAAAGTAGAATTCAGGAATACCAGTACCTCTGGAGGCACTGGTCTTCACTGTTCCACTCGGGAGGTACTGGTCTTCACTGTTCCACTCTGGATCCTTGGCCAATATTTGGAGACCCTTAGGAAAAGTATTCCTGAAAACAAATTTTGGGGAAAATATCAGATATGAAACAGTTTTAATCTTTTATATTTCTATATAAGCCCATTGCTAATTCTATAAAAGACTTCATGGTGTTTCTGAGAAGCTGACTGTAACAGTGGAATTAAGGGGCTGGAGAGAGAGCTCAGCAGCTAAGAGCATTTGCTGCTCTTCCAGAGGACCTGGTTCAGTTTCCAACACCCACACCAGGCAGCTCATAACCACCTACTACTCCAACTTCAGGGAATCCAGTGCCCTCTCTGTCCTTCCTGGGTACCTGTATGCACATATGCACAGATACATGAATAATTAAAAATTAGTCTTTAGAAAAAAATAATGGAGGGGCTGGAGAGATGGCCTAGCGGTTAAGAGCACCGACTGCTCTTACAGAGGACCCGGGTTCAATCCCCAGCACCCACATGGCTGAGAACCATCTGTAACTCCAATTCCAGGAGAACTCCAGTTCCAGGGGAATCTGGACACCCTCTTCTGACCTTCGCGGCACTGCATGACACGGGTGCACAAACCTACATGCAGACAGTACATTCATACACATAAATAAATAAAATATTTAAAAGAAAAAATAATGGAATTAACAATATATTCATGTTATAATCTTTATCCATAGTATTCAAGCTAGCAGGTGTTTGGGTGGTGGATTGGGCACTAAATGTCTGTTATAAATGGCAAAACAAATTCAGAAAGCAACTATAAAAATGCTAATTGTCTGAGGGTTGGGGAGTTGGCTCAGTGATTAAGAGCACTGGCTGCTCTTGCAGAGGACCTAGGTTTGATTTCCAGCACCCATATGGAGGCTAAGAGCTGAGGAGTCTGATGCCTTTTTCTGATTGAGGCCATTGCACAGCACAGTGGACCTATATACATGCAGGCAATAGAGTCATACAAAAAAAAAATAAATAAAATGACCTAGCTTTTTCCGAATTTCACTAGACATTGGTCTTTGGAAATATGGCAAACATTTGTAAATAATAGAAAGTATAATTTGTGAGTATATGCACGTGTCCATAGGTAAGAAGGGAAAATACATATATTACTGACATAAAGTAGATTATTATACTTATTAGTTTTTGAATATTATTTGAGCTAAGTCCNTTTTTTTTTGTCTGAGACAGGGTCTCCCTGTAGCTCTGGCTGTTGTGGAACTCTGTAGACCAGGCTGGCTTTGGACTCACAGAGACCCAGCCACCTCTGCCTCCCACTTACTAGGATTAAAAGCATGCGCCACCACGCCCAGCATTGAATTTACTTCTTTTTGTTTGTTTGATTCTCATTTTTTTATTTATTTGATTTTTTTAAACAATAGGTAATAAGTAATGAATACAAGCATCCTTCATGTAAAACCAATTTGCAAGCAGCTATGCCCAAACCCACACAGCCCAAGGCTCCCACCATCCAGCTGGAGAGGCTAGTATGTACAATCATGTTGATCAAATAAGTGTCCAGTCTATATTGCTGTAGTCTCACAATTCACTCCAGTCACAGCCCTTGCATTCTACCATGCACCCTCTTCTGCAGATTGTTCCCTAGGCTTTAGAAAAGGGGCACAAGTGGGCAAGAAGCAAATCAGTCTTCTCTGGAGATGTCATTTTGAACTCTGATCAACTCAAGCTGTTTCCCTTCATGGGTTGGCAGTTTATCCAGAAATAACCTTTCAATCCTACTAATGAAGCATAAGCAATTATATACAGGCATTTAAACAGTACTAATTATTATGGAAAGTTACATTGGTATAGACACAGATGTTTGGATGGTATGCTAATCCATGAACTATAGGTTTTCTGTAAAAGATGACAAGGTCTTACTGTGGCTTATAACATCTCCTAACCACTAGAGGACGTAAGCTTGTGGCATCAGCCATGAATTATTCCTCCAAGGAGAGAGCTACTAGCCAATTATATTTCGGATATACAGGCATATGGCTGCCACTGCTGCACAGTATTTCCAGGCAAGTGAGGTGTAGCTGATGCTGCAGAGGAGTCTTACTTGACTCAAGGAGACAGTTGAAAGAATGTTTGATAATTTGAGTTCAGTCAGGAGGCCAAAGAATGAACCACTGGGAAGTTGAACAGAGCTAAAACTGAAAGAGCCACAGGCTTGACATAAAGCTTGCCTCTATTGCCCACATACCAATTTTGAGCTGATAACCTGCTTACCTCAGTCCATCTCAGTGGCACAGTAATAAAAATTGCATAAAGATAGTAGTAGTATTACCCTCAGAAGCTTACTGTGGCAGTTGAATGAAATACCACTTGGAAGAGCTCGGATGAGGTACTCAGTGACTAGTTTTGGTTGAGGTACTTGGGATTCCAGTCTGTCACACCAGCTCACATGCGGGGATGAATTTTACTTTTCCTCCTACTACTCTACCAGTTATAAAAATGCTTGTCTTTCCTAGAAACAGCACATCATTTTCTGGAATTTAGTTCATTTAGGTTTTATTACATCCTCAGCAATCAATGGGATTGTATTTTTATCTTATCCGAGTTGCTTCGAGTTATTAGAGTGAGAATAAGTCTTTCGATTTTCTCAAAGCAGAGGTTGACATGAGAGTTTATGTGTGCAGTTCCAACTCTGATCAATCTTTTGATTATGCTTCAAAATTAATAGAAAATTAGAAATATGTATAAGATCCCTTTGACACAAGTCAAATATAGTAAGTCTGACTTTAAAATTCATAGAAATTTCAGTATAACTTTAAAGCTAAGGCATAGTGCAAAATATTACCCCATTATATATTTTAAATGTAAGTGTTCTATAATTTTTTGTAGCACTTAAAAGTTAATGTTTGGTTTTGATAACAAATTCAATCAAATTTGCAGACTTGAGCAAGTGCCAGTATTATAGCAATACACACACATACACACACACACATATATGTATATGTATATGATGTATATATAAATTCCTACTGTGCTTTCTAAATACTATGATTATGAGTAACATAAATGTTCAGCTCATTCTGATTTTATTTATATTCATAAATTCTTTGATGCCTGCAATTAATTTGGAAATGGGCAGAAACACAAAACATCACCTTTTAAAAGACTATAGTAAAACGCATTTTGATATAATAAACTTTGTTGAGTAGTTGATTTACATTTTAAAAGAAAAATGTTAAGTCATTAATGAATAAATAGTCCTAAAAGCTGGAAATTTATTAGATTTTCTGCATTATTTAGAAACCCATTTGCTTTAGAGCACTTAAGATAAACTCTTCCCTTGAAGAAAACCAGATAAGTGTTATGCTTAATAACATAGTTCAGAAAAGTTGAAATAAAGTGCACTGACCTCACAGATTTTTATGCTGAGTTGTTTTAAAAGCCTCATTTGAACATACTTACTTTCACATTTAATTTAAATCTTAGAAAACACCAGAGGCATTTTGCTTGTTTTCTTTACATACAAAACAATTTTAAGAAGTGCAATTCTGATGAAGTCTATTAAAGGATTCATACTGTTAGATTAAATTCCTTCAATAATTAGTGGATTATCTTCTAGATTATTGCTTGAAAGGCAAAACAATTCTATAGTGGTATGTCCTAGTTGGTACTATTAAACAGTCTTTACATTTATTACTCATCACTAAAATATTTCAATTTAATTTTGTTATTTCTAAAATAGATTTTTTTAATTTAATTTTTATTGATGGTTTGTGCATTTCGTACATCATTTTCCAATTCAGATCAGGCATATTTCCCTTTCCCTTCCCCCCCACCCCCGCCCAACCCTACCCATCCCAGTCACATCATTCTCTCATAACTGTCCCCTGCATCTTTTCAGGGTTGTTTTTTTTTCTTCGATTTTTTAGCTATAAGTGATAATCCATGAGTATACAGCATGCCTTCTGTGCAAAAATTTCGAACTAGCTCACAGACTGTGTGCCAAACCCACGTGCCCACCTTCCAGCGTGGGGGTGAGGGTTGTGTTTCAATCGGTAAGTTGATCAAAAGAGTGGTCCAGACTACATCGCTGTAGTTTCACCTTCACCCCCCAATCAGCAGCCTTTACATTCTACCACGCCCCTCTTCTGCAGATTGTTCCTAGGCTTAGAAGGTGAGCCAGGTGGATGAGAAGAAACTGTCCTCTCTCTCTGGAGCTGTTGTCTTGGACTTGGTCAATCTGGCTGTTCTTCCTTTCATGGGCTGACAGTTTGTCCAGGTGATAACCTTTCATCCTACTAATGAAGCACAAGCAATTAGATTATATAGGTATTTAAGCAGACTAATAGTTATGGTAGGTTACTTTGGCCATAGAACGTTTGGAGTGATATGTTTAATGGTCCATGAATTACATTTTACCCCCCTGTTAAATATGAACAGGGTCTTACTGTGGCTTATAACCATCTCCTAACCTGTAGAGGATGTAGGCTGTGGATCAGCCATGGGTTATTCCTGCCCAAGGAGAGAGCCAAGACCAATTAGTTTGGGTATACAGGCCATGGCTGCCTCTGCTCACAGTATTTCCCAGGCAGGTGAGGTGTAGCTGGTAGCTGACAGGTGAGATGCTTGCTTGACTCAAGGAGACGTATTTGTCTTTATTGGTTTAGTGGCCCTTTGGTAACACCTCTCTGGCATTCCAGGAGGCCATCCTGTACACTTGCATGTGTGGTTCTCAATCATCTTTCCCATGTTAACGTTAGGTCTTCAGCAGCACGGGCCTTATAGCCTCTCTACTGCAGGTATCCACTTATAGGGCAAGGAGCGCCTTTGACTTTTTGTTGGACCTTGGATCCCCGGGCCAACATGCTCCCTGGTGGAATAATCCATTGACTGATGTCAGAGCTCCTGCATTAATATACTTTGCATAAGTGCATAGCCCAAGGACATT
>VZQC01007984.1:698523-751287 GCA_009823505.1 Rhizomys pruinosus
TTCAATACAGGAGCTCTGACATTGCAGTAATGGATTGTTATCCCACCAGGGAGCATGTTGGCCCGGGGACCTCTAAGGCCCACAAAAAGTAAGGGCCTCTTGCCCTCTAAGTCTGGATACCTGCAGAGAGAGGCATAAGCCCTGGCTGCGAAGATCCCATACTGTTAACAGGGGAGAGATGTCATTGAGTACCACCACATGCAACGTGTACAGGATGGCCTTCCTGGAATCCAGATAGTGTTACCAAAGGGCCACTAAACCAATAAAGCAAATACGGGTCTCCTTGAGTCAAGCAAGACTCCACCGGTCAGCTACCAGCTACACCTCACCTGCCTGGAAATATTGTGAGCAGAGGCAGCCTATGCCTGTATACTCCCAAATCTAATTGGCTATTGGCTCTCTCCTTGGAGGAATGACCCGATGGCTGATGCCACAGCTACTTCTCTACAGGTTAGGAGATATCATAAGCCACAGTAAGGCCCGTTCAATTTAACAGGAAAAAATGTGTTCAGTGGATAACATCTTATCTAAACATATATGTCATAAAGTAACCTATCCAATAACATACTAGTAATGCTTGCTAAATACCTATATAATCTAATTGTTGTGCTTCATTAGTAGGATTGAAAGGTTATTCCCTGACAACTGTCAGCCCATGAAAGGAAACAGCCAGAATTGACCACAGTCCAAGACAACACTCAGAGAGAGGGACGTTTTCTTCTCATCCACTGTGGCTCCCTTCTAAGCCATGGAACAATCTGCGGAAGAGGGGCTGGTAGAATGTAAAGGCTGCTGATTGGGTGAATTGGTGAAACTACAGCCATGTAGTCTGGACCCTCTTTGATGTAACCTTGATTGGAACACAATCCTCACCCCCCGCTGGAAGGTGGGGCGTGGGTGGTTTGGAGCAACACCTGCAAATTGTTTACAGAAGGCATGCTTTACTCATGGATTATCACTTATAGCTAAAAAAATGAAGAAAAAAAAACCTGAAAAGATGCAGGACAGTTATGCAGAATGATGAACTGGTTGGGGTGGGAGCTGCGGGGGGAAGGGAAGGGGAAATTGCCTGAACTGAATTGGAAAATGGAGTATAATGCACAAACGCATCAAAAAATAAAAAAAAAAAAAAAATGTTGTGAAAAAAAAAGTATAATATGTGTGAATATTAATCAACATTGGTTTACAGACTCGATAAAAACCGGTAATGCTTCTGAGTTAAATGTAGATATTATTCGCTGTTGTCCACATTTGTTTTACACAAATCTGTAGAGCAATAACTTTGGGATTGGCACATACAAAAATTCTCTATAATTTCTCTGTGTACAGTATCACCTTTTAGCAATCTCTTTAAGCATAATTTAATCAAAAATTTAAGTTTGCCTTCCAATTAATCATATTATAGTCACCGCAAAACAAACATGGGTGAACTTTGATGAAATCTGTGCCTTGATTCCAACCTAATTAGTTATGTATAATTACAACTGTCTCTGGAGACTCATGGGACAAAAAAAAAGTGGGTGATACAGACAGACAGAAAACCTTTTAGTCAAAAACCTTGCAATTCAAATCTTAAAACTAACTATGGGAAAAGATTTGCTTGTTCCAACAGGACAAAATGTCACCAACTTAACGGATGAGAAAAAAAAAGATAAAACAGTTTTGCATTGAGTAGGATGTACCAAAAAGTGGCAACTGAAAGGTTGACCCGTCTGAACATTGAAAGGAAGAAAAGCCTCAGATTGCCATAAACATCGAACCCTTCTGTGGATCCTACATGTAAAAACTATTTATAATGAGTCCTAATGAAACTTATACCTTCTAAGTGCAACAAAGGTTTTGATATGACTTTCTTGCCTCCCCCCCCCATACAACAAGGAGAAATATGACTAAAATAGATTTTTAACACACAGAGAACTTTTTAAGATCAATGGCATATAGAGATACTGCTTTTCTTGACAACAATGTTTTGTCCTTGAAATAGCTACAAAATGACCTCTTTTCCAAGGCTCAGTGGAATCAATATGGAGGACATGGTATAGTAGTGAGTCCCCCAGGAAACAGAGAGAACAGGGCTGTGCTTTGTCCTCACATCCAGTCACATAAGGTGACTGATGGGGCCAGGATCTGGCCTGTGAAGTTTTTGAGGTAAATCTCCATTGACCTGCTCTTTTACCCCTGTGAAGTTTTAAGAACCCTAAATCTCCATTGACCTGCTCTTTTATGCATTGTGTATCTGAATCTATCAAGCTGATATTGTTCAGAGTTCTCCTTCTAAACTTTGTCCTTAATTAATTATAATGTATAAGCAAAGTTAACTCACCAAAAGCATTCTAATATCCAAATCTAAAGGGATATTATGATTTTAACATATTAAAGTTCTTTATGCCTTCATGTATACTTGAATAAGCCACCAGGCAGTTCAGTTCTCTTGTAATAAGCTTTTCCATAATACAATATATGTGTGAGAAAGGGAAAAGGAAGCTATATAGAGGAGGGAGAAAATATTAGATTTCCATTCTCACTGTAGTTACTTATCTTGTCTTTGACATGTTATATTCAACTACTTTGGAGCATTTTATGGACAGATAGGCATTATAATATATAATTATATAATAATATATATAAATTAATTTGTTTAATGAGGCATGGAAACATTATTTAAAATACAGATTTTCGTTTGCTGCTAGTAATTTACATATTCTAGGAAATTTAACTCATTGTCAATTAAATGGATTTTATGGGCACTAATCTATGCCATGTTCACTAAAAGAAGAGATATTTCTCACATAAATATTTAAATTTTTGCTCTTGCTTTTCCATAACTGTTATAAATAAACATACATTCATCTTAAAACTGTAACATCAAGTATATGAAACCACTTTTTTCGTTAGCAATGAGGGACTTAAAAAGTTATAATATCTATAAATTTTTCTAAATTTTAGGCATTATTAATTTTAAAACGTACTCATAGAAAAGAAAAAATAGGATATCAAAAATAAAACATGTTGGGTCTGGAGACATGACTTAGATCATGTACTGCTTTTCCACAGGACCTGAGTTCTAGTCCCAGTATTCAAAAGTCAGATGGCCAACAACCATGTGTAACTCCAGCTCTAGAGTGATTGGATGCCCGTGGCCTCCACCAGCACCTGCACTCAGGTGCTGTAACCACACACACACACACACACACACACACACACACACACACACACAGAACATCACTAAAAAGAATAAACATTTAAAATGGTTTTGTCAAGTTCATTCAAGGATAAAATCTTTGGTGTACACCAGCAAAGGGACTTTATATTGACAACTTCTGCTTTCTATAAGCATTCAGCACCATGGTAGATACTATCAAGTGTTTGGTAAATAAATTGATGCTGGATTTATCTTTCCTACTAAAGATATCTTTTTTGACATCTCTTACTGAAATTTTAGTACTGAATCTATGGGTGTGGTTTGATCAACAAATTAATTTGCTAGCTGAGTTTCTTGAACTGTGAATGTTTAAAGAACAACATTTGGCCATTAGGCTACTAAAAAACTCTTCCAGAAAGCCTATATTTTCCTTTTATGCTGTTCTAACCATTCTAACATAACTCTTGGCCTAGGTAAGATATCTGCACTTCACTCAAAGCCCAACAGTAAGATGTGTGAATCACTTTCAGATAAAAAAGAAATATAACAATGTTGTTCAGCTTGCCTTTCAACTGGAGATTTGGTGTTAGAATCCACAAATAAGGGTAACCATTTTTAGAATTCACATTTTTCCCCTTTAATTTTGTATTACTCTATGCATACATATCCTCCCCCCCCCATATACCACAATTACAAAATAAGTGGTGGGTTAATTTTAAATCTCATTAAGGTATTCACATTATAATGCTGCAGTTGCTTTCATGTAAAAGAATACACACACACACACACACACACACACTGCTCAGTATTTGGCACTAGCATCCACAGATGACCTACTACTTATTTTCAGACTCTGTAATTACTGTATATGGGTGGAAGGTACATATTTATATCTTAGAGTAATAAAAAATTAAAGGGGAAAATGTAAATGCTTAAACATATTTTGGATTTAACATACAGTTTATTTTCAGAGGTCATAATTCAGAGGTCATCACATATGTGATGGTTATATAGGCATATGTTGGAGCAAATCAAAGGGGGAGGGAACAACAACAACATAAAGACTGGGTCAAAGAACTGACTGATAGAATTAAATTCTGTCCAAAACAACAAGCCTCTGCAGTGAAAAGCTTTGGAAAGACTGAGAGAAAGATGCAAGACATGTATAGCAGAAGGCATGAACTGGGGTGGAGTGGGAGTCAAGGAGAGGGGAATGTATCTAAATTGAATTGAAAGATAATCTATGAAATATATGAATCATCAATAAAAGTACTTAAAAAATATGTGAGTCACTTAGCCCACAGAATAAGTTATGGCCTCTTGTTTGTCAAGGATTTTTGCTGGCACTTAAGAGTAAGGATTTAATCAGGTGCTGGGGTGCATTGCTGCTGACTTCATCCCTTCTAGTCACCCTAGCATCCATGACTGGTTGATGATTGCCTTTTCCCCATCTTTTATCTAATACGTGCTGCAGATTTCCAGGGAACATTTATTCATTTAGCCAAACTCGTGCCTAAATTTTCCTGGAAGACGTTCTTGTTTTTGAATTTGTATAATACTCTACAGTGCTCTGAACTGAATTTGCATCAGCCATTTACAAACACAGTCTGGGATTTTTCTGTAGCCAATTATGTTAATAAGGCATGTAGCAGGAATGATCACACTAATAAGCTGATAAGCACTAAGTTTTGCCATTCTAAATATAAAAGTTCTTGTTTTGTTTACTTGTTTGCAAAGTACTGCATTTATCTTGGCTTTAGATGTAGACAGGAAAGAAAATGCCTAAAACGGGTTGCCTTACCTCAAGGAAAGAATTTACAATCAAGGCTCACTCTTTTGGCAGAATGGTATGCTATCTGGACACTACTAGGGGAGCTAATATAATTGGTTGTGAACTCTTATTCAGATTTACTGGGTTAAGCACTATCTCCTAAAGATTCTTGTCTACTCAGAATCTCAAAATGTGAACTTATTTGGAAACTGGGTCTTTGGAGATTAAGACAGTTGATATTAGGTCAAAATTGATTAAAATAAGCCCCGTCCATTGTCTCATATCCCTAGAAAAAGAAGGGTATTTGACAGGAAAATGGCATGGGAAGACAGGCAGTGAAGGAGTACTGTGCTTAAACCTGAAAGGTTACAAAGGATTGCCAGCCACTACCCTGTGGAAACATTGTTCTGTGTGCATCCAGAAAGATAGGGCCATACCAATGCTTTGGGTTTGGAGTTCTAACCCACAGAAAATTGTGAGAGAGTAAACTCCTGTTTTGAAGTACTAGTTTGTAGTCATTTTCTGAGCATCCCTCAGAAACAAGTACATTCTCATACAGACCTACAGGTCTGAAACAAGTGCCTAGATGGCATCTCAAATGCTCAACCCTGACACTCAGTGAGATACAGGGCTTCATTTGTCATGTGTCACATGGGCCAACTGAAGTGTATGCCAACAACTCATGGAAATTCTAGAGCTGGTTACCCAAAAGCCTCCATTGTTTTCTTTCTTCCAATTTTTTCTCTTTTACAACATATGACTGATATGACATTGAATTTGGTAAATAATGCAGACAGGTTTATGGAATCAATTTCTGAAATGAGGCTACAATAAAAAGATTCTAATGAGAACCCAGTAATGGAATGATAAGAAACTAACCCATTCTAGTAAATGTAGTATAATTTTTTTTTCTTTTAGCATTTTGTGCCAAACCATGTCATCTTGACTTGGGTCTAGAATAAAATTTGCCATGTGAATGTGTTAAAATTAACCATTGAGAAAATATGTATTTTTTAAATATGTAAGCTGTAATGAATACTTGCCCCTTAAAAATGGTAAGTGTCACAGATTTGGTCATGATTTAGAGACCTATTCATATCATCTTTAGGGGTTCAATATATGGAGACAAACCACCATTGCTACAGTTTTTAAACACAAGTGTTGACTTGACATGGTATGAAGGAATGCTTAATTTTTGAAAGTCCCCACAAAGCCCCAGGGAGTTCACATGACGATCAGAATTATAAAATTTAAGAGATCTGAGCTCTCATGGCACTTTTTTATCACAGGTAGAATATAGCTGTGACCGATGCAAAAGAATCGCTGTCACTCATTAAATAAATGTGAAATAGTGAATCCCCAGGTCTCTTACTCCTGATTCCCAGACCAGACTGACTCTGAGGTTCTAAGTATTGGTTTTTTTTACATCAGAACCAACTTGGAATCTTCAAGAGGAATTGTTTGTAGGGTACAAAACTTTATCTCATTTGCCATGTTCAATGATGTCAAAGAAACTTCACATTTATAAATAATGTGCATAGTCTTTTTTTTCTCAAGAAGAAGTAATGCAGATGACTGTTCTTACTGAAATGTGGAGAGATGTTTATAGAACTGAGCACAATTTAAACAAATGGGTAAAATGTCTTCGCTCCTGAAAATGAGGAATGGCATCTTACACATTCATCAATTTCTTTTCTGCTTTCCTGACTATACATTGACTCTCTTGAGGAGAGGAATAAGACACATAATATTCAGTCTTTATTACTTGTACCCACTTCTAGCCCAGAGTAGACAGCCAGTGGACTAAATGAATAAATAAATGATTAAAGTGTGATTGTCAGCTTAACTGGATCACCTAAGAGACGTACTCATAGGTGTGTCTGGGAGTGTTTGCGATGAGGTTTAACTGAGGAGGAAGAGTCATCTTGATTATGGGTGGCACCATCCTATGGGCTGCGTTTCCAGATCAAATGAAAAGGGAAATAGAAGGGAAGCTAATAACAGTGTTCAACTCTGACTCCTGGCTGTGGCTTGCAACACGACCAATTGCCTCATTTTCCTGCTCCCACACCTTCCCTGTCATGATGGACAGTACCCTCAAAGTGTGAGGCCAAACACCCCTCTCCCCATTAAATTGCTCTTGTCAGGAATTTGCTACATCAACAAGAAAACTTGAACCCAAATCACCAAATTACAGACCATCAGATGCCAGTACAAATCAACTTGCTAATGACTGATAAATGTAACTTCTGACTCTACGGTAGTCAAACAGGAGGTTCATCTGATACTAGCCTCAGGGAAGGTCTAGTATCCTGGTTTGGGGGCACGGACAGTGGGTCCGGCCCTTTGGTTCTGGTCACAGCAGACAGACCCTGCCGTCTGAGTCCTTTCTGGTCCTCTGTGTCCTCACTGTGTTCGTTTGATTTGTGGTGTGTTTTTCTCGTTACCGCTTTTGTTTCTGTTCTTCTGTATTTCAAAGCCAACGTGGGACAAGCTACTTCTTCTAATCCCCTACTCCCCTCTCTCTTGTGCAGGCAAGCATGCACACAAAGGGCCCATGCTGCGAGCTCCAAGCAGCCAGAGCTTCCACTGCTCCACTCCCCTAGAAATACAAGATCCATCATAGTAAGATGCCAGGCAGCTGGCCCTCCTTAACAGGACTGTAAGTTAAGGTGGAACAGGCATTTAATGAAATCAACCCAGCATTTGGGGGCTTTGAGTACAGAATGGAGCAACTAAAAAATTCTTATACTCTAAATGATTGTGTGTAAATGTGACAATGAAGAATTAATGGTTCCACAGCCCTGCACAACCAAAGCGTGCAGCAGACCGGAAAACTGAGAGCTTTTTGTACCTTGACATCAAGTTATTCTATGAGATTTTAAAAAGAAAAAGGGAATCTCTCATTATATTAAGTCTGTGCTAGCTGTCTATGTGTTAACTGTTCTCCCATGTGTCTGAGATTCGTGTCATGTGTGTTCTGTCTTGGTTTCTGTTAAAAGTGGCCACTTCAGGGTCTGGAGAGATGGCCTAGCGGTTAAGAGTGCCGACCATTCTTGCAGAGGACCCGGGCTCGATCCCCAGAACCCACATGGCAGCAGAGAACCCTCTGAAACTCCAGTTCCAGGAGAACTCCAGTTCCAGGGGAATCCGACACCCTCTTCTGACCTCCGGGGCATTGCACGACACGGGTGCACAAACTTGCATGCAGACAGTACATTAATACACATACAGAAATAAATAATAATAATAAAAATTTTTAAAAGTGGCCACCTCAAAGTTCTTTCATTCTGTATTGTGCACATAAATTAAGTTTACTTTTGGCATGCCTCTTAAACTTTTTTAAAGGCCTAATTTGAACTCCGCTTCCTAAGTTCCTACAGAGAAGAATTCTAAACTGGTTATCTAAGGTTTTATTTGTTATCTGTTAAGACTGGCTTTGATCTCCAAATTAAACTGTTTTAAAGTTGCAGGTATTCTAACTTCAGTTTCCTTTCAAGCTGTTTTCCAGATATTTGTTTTCTTTTCTCTTACTTAGCCAGGCTTTTGACAGCTGTGCCACCATCCCTCTGATCACAGACCGATTAACAGTGGCACACTGCTTCCCTTGGATGCCTGTAGACTGCAATTTCTTCTCTCCAATGAAACAGCCTAAAATGTTTTTGGTATTGTTCATTGCTGAATTGTCTTGGTTTTGTACTGTCTTGATAGGACTGAATGTTTACTGATACCTCATTCTTTAGCTTCTTCCTTGGTGAAACTGTCTTTAATTATTGTACTGTGATTTTAGTTATGGCTAGTCCTCGATGGAAATTGGATATATAATTCTGCTTTCCATCACTTGTTAAAATGTTTCAATAAGTTCATAGTTTTGAGACCAAAGGTGTAAGACTTCAATGACAACACAATGGGAAAAACTGTATTAGCCACCTCAGCCTTGGGAATGCAGTTGGGGCTGTATGCTTCAAATGACATTTCTGAAGAATGAAAAAACATGTCTGACAGCAAGGTATGTGAGTCTGTTCAATACAAACACTAGGATAAAAATCTCTTGTATAAATTTGGATAAATTCTGTGTCTATGTGGATGACACTGTTAACAACTCCATAATAAACTTACAGCATATTAGGAATTTATCAGACCATTGATAGACAGTATATGGTGTTTTCTCCAATGTGTGTATATCTGTATATGATAACAATGTCTGTCTGTGCTTCTGTTCAGTACAACTTTTATAAACTGTCCTCACCAAAATTGTTTTAAAACCTTGTGTATGAGTTTCTGTATGAAGTACTGTTCACTTTTAAAAATTCTATAATATGGTTATAGCATATACAAGAAATTGTGTTCCATGGCTGGAGATTCTCAGTACTATGCAACATATGGACAGTCTATAAAAATTGATTTTATGACTACCAATCAGTTTGATATTCAAGGGTAAAATAAAAGTTATTCACTAAATAGGTCTTTTGGATTAATAGAATCAAACTGCCCTTTGAAAGTTTAAATTCCACTTTTAATATGGAAGTTGTTTTGTTCACACTGTTTGTCACCTCCCCCCCCCTTAAGACAGTTTAAAATTTGAGATAAGGTAAAAAATGGTTTAAAAAATTAATATACAATTTCTTAGTGAATAAAGGTGTAGCTATTAGATAAAATATCCAAATTCACTTGCTGGTATTTTCAAAACAGCTCACATGAAAAACCATGTTGTGTTAATTTGTTTTAAATTCATTCCATTATTATAGTTCTATGTGGGATGGTGATTCATTTTTCCTTTTTAGGGATAGTTTATAATAGTAAGAATTATCCCTTGATTGAACATACAACCCCTCACCCCCCACTGGAAGGTGGGGCTGTGGGGGTTTGGGCACAACAGCCTGCAAATTGGTTTTACACGAAGGATGCTTGTACTCATGGATTATCACTTATAGCTAAAAAAAATGAAAAAAAAACTGAGAGAAAGATGCAGGACAGTTACGGCAGAATGCATGATCTGGGATGGGGTGGGGGTGGAGGGGAAGGGAAAGGGAAATATTCCTGAACTGAATTGGAAAATGATGTATGAAATGCACAAAGCATCAATAAAAAAATGTTAAAAAAATAAAGAATTATCCCTTTTGTTCCTGGGTTATATATGTACAAACTGAAACTGTAAATTGTGAACACTGAAAAGCACTATTATGACATAAAATTAAATATATATTACTGTGAAACTTATCTTCCAACTCTTTAAGTTTTAGAGATGTGTGTTAATGGGTAACTGTTGAATTTTGACGACACTACACATTTTTGTGAACCAAAATTATTTACTTCGTAACTTACTCAGTTTGGCAAGTGCTTTTGATCTGATGGGATCAATAGCATGGAATAAAATTTGGGGAAACTTTAGGTCCTTTAAAAAGTGTTAATAATCATTAACTACATCTATGATAAAAGTGTTTATTCTGGTTTACTTACAAAATGCTACAGTTAGCAAAAACAATAAACAAAGTGTTAACCCTATGGATGCAGTGAATTAATAGAATGAACATTTGATAAAGATCACTTGGTGAGGATTATAAACTCTATTTTTTGCACTTAAAGTGAAACATACTTTTTGTTTTCTTTAAATGTGTCACAGATTTAGTCTTTAATTTCTTGTATGTCTATTGTGACTTGATGTTGGTACATTAGCTTCTAAACTCTGCTATATATCTGTTATACTTGGCACATGTTACTTTTAATATTTTTAAGAAAAATTAGGTTTCACTTCTGGGGACCACATGAAAACAGTCTGAATGAAACCAGTTCTGATAAGCTTGATTTAAACATTTCCTGCCTTCTGTAGGTATGTTATAATGCCCTCCCCTCCTTTTTCTTCTGAAAGGTATAATTAAAATCTGGGGACAAATAACATGGCCACCATTTGAGATAGTCCTAGAAGGTGTTGTTTTTAGCCTCTTTATTATCTTGGGTTTGTTTCCTGGACTATGTTGAAGAACAAATTGTGTGTTTTACTGGATAGGTTTAATGCCAACTTGACACACCTGAGCTAAGAAACCTCAATAATTGCCTTCATTGGACTAGTCTGAGCCCATTGTGGCCAATGCTGTCCTTGGCCAGATATTTCTACACTATATACAATAGGTTAAACGGGAGCCAGCAACACAAGCCAGTAAGCAGCACCCCTTCCTAGCCTTTGCTGCAGTTACTACCTTCAGGCTCCTGTCATGAGCTTTCACTATTAGTCAGAATGTTTTGCAATAGCAATTAAGAATTTATAAAAAATATTTAAGTCAACGTTCAAGCTTTATTTTGTGTTATATAGGAAAGCATTCAACTGACCCTCTTGGAGATTTAACAACCATACTTAAAGCTCCAATCTGATTTGGCAAGAGGAATTTGAAAGGACAATATTTTGGCCCCTACCCTCTGAGGTTGACTTGGGTCCTAGGGTCCTGTAGGAGCACCTCTCTTCATGTCCTGTGGCAGTGAGTCACCAGTCATCCCGAGCCAGGGAGGTCTTGGGGATTGCTTAAATGGACTTCTTCTTCTGGCCAGTGTCCAGTCAAGGGAGGAAAGTCAGTACAGAGGAAAAATTCCTCATGCTTCAAAGAGAAGCTCAGGTTAAGCAAGACCTGACTTTATCCTCATGTAGATGGAACTGGTAAAAATGAGCCAGGCACAAGGCCTGAATGACCCTTAAGGACCAGAATCTCAACTGACCTTAACCCCCAAACTAATTTAATTTATCTGAGCTAACTGTGTGGTTTTAAACACCCCAAGAGGAAACTATGATCAAAGAAATACCATAATGATAGGTGAAAGATCTACTGTGCCATACTAGAAAATAACTCAGAAAGAGACATAGTTAAGCTGGCTCTCATTTTGGAGCCCCGAGTACTAATAGAGTACAGTTCCTCTTTTCCTCTGGAAATTCTAGACAGGGACCCTCCAATCACTAATACACACACTAGGCCTTTTGTTGGTACAGTGAAGTCCGTGCACTGGTACACTCATATAAGACTTAACCAGCTTGTCTTTTCACTTACAGAAAAACTGTACACTAACTACTGGCCACTACTGATCTGGACCAGAATACCAGGCAACTAGGACAGCCAAGATGGGAGATCAGATTCTAACCCTCCAGCCCGACACCTGTTCCCTCAAGACTTCCTCCCTCCTCAGTTTGGAAGCAGATACAGAAGAGAGAACAGCATCCCATTCCCTTATAATCAAAAGACTGGAATGTTAGGTATGAGTTTCTCAGAATTCCAAGGGACACACAGGTGTCCACTTTCTCCAGAAACTGTCAATCTTATGACCTCTTCCCCTTACCTGAGGTCCCACTCAGGCCCTATAAAGGAATGTACCTTAGTAGTCATCTTGTTAGCTGACTGCCCCACCAAGTGTCCCCTCAGTTAACTTTGTAAAGGAAAGAATCTCTGCAGTCCAGCTCATAGACCTTGGACCCATTACTACAGATGAGTCCATGATTTGACTCATGATCCTAACTCAAAAGGGGGAATGTTAGGACCGGGTCAGAAAGAGTTAATCAAAAGGAAAAGGTTAACCATGCAGGAGCAACTCTCTAGTTGAAGCAAGCCTGGCTCCCATGACTACCTTAACCACAAGAATCCAGTCCAACCCTGAGTTCCTAGTTCCCACAGCTACCTGAGGTAAGAGAAAAACAAGTTACTTATAAGGGGAAACCCATCAGAATTACAGCTGACTTCTCAGTGCAAACTATGAGAGCAAGAAGAATGTGGACTAAAGTATTCCCAGTGTTAAACAACTATAGATGCCAACCCAGGTTACTATAGCCAGCAAAAATGTGGATTATAGTTGAAGGAGAGAGAAAAATCTTCCATGACATAAACAAGATGAATGAAACCAACCCTTCAGAAACTACTTGAAGCAATTCAAAGGACAGAAAAAAGGAGAAACTATCCCCAGGCTCCTAGAAAGAGAAATTAATAAAAGCATAACAGCACAAGTACAAACCTAGACCAAAAATGGAAGTGGATAATAAGGTGAAAGGGAGCAACACACATCTTTCAATTATAACCTTAAATATTAATGGACTAAACTCCCCAAGCAAAAGACATAGATCAGGAGAATGGATTAAGAAACAAAACCGATCTATATTCTATCTACAAGAAACCCATCCCATCTCAAGGATAGGCACGAACTTAAGGTGAAAGGATGGAAAAAAGTATTCAAAGCAAATGGTACCAAAAAGCAAGCAGGAGTTGCTATTTTATTTAAATTTTTTTTAATTTTATTTATTTATTTTTTATGTGTATGAATGTACAGTCTGCCTGTAGGTTTGTGCACCCATGTCATGCAATGCTGCAGAGGTCAGAAGAGGGTGTCAGATTCCCCTGGAACTGGAGTTCTCCTGGAATTGTAGTTACAGACGGTTCTCAGCCGCCATGTGGGTGCTGGGGATCGAACCTAGGTCCTCTGCAAGAGCAGTTGGCACTCTTAACCGCTAGGCTATCTCTCCAGCCCCTGGAGTTGCTATTTTAATATCAGACAAAATAGACTTCAAAGTAAAAGTAATCAGAAGAAACAAAGAGGACCATTACAACTTTATCAAGGAAACAATCATGAAGATTTCACAATCATGAATATATATGCATCAAAATATTCCACCAAATATCAGAGAATATACTTTCTACTCTCAACACCCCACCGAACATTCTTCAAAATCGACCACATACTGAGACACAGAAAAAACTGCAATAAATACAAAATGATTGAAATAATTTCATGCAGTCTATCAGACCACAAAGCAATAAAGCTCAATATCAACACCAGGATAAGCCCTACTATCTACAAGAACACATGGAGTCTAAACAACATACTCCTGAATAATGAATGGGTCAAGGAAGAAATAAAGAAAGATATAAAAGCATTCCTGGAACTAAATGGCAATGACAATACAACACAACAAAACTATGGGATACTTTAAAAGCAGTCCTAAGAGGGAAGTTTACAGCTCTGGGTGCTTACATTAAAAAAATAGAAAGAGCACAAATAAACAATCTAACACTGCAGCTAAAAACACTTGAGAGACAACAACAAATGAATCCTAAATGCAGCAGACATGAAAGAATAACAAAAATCAGAACAGAAATCAATGAAATAGAAACAAAGAAAACAGTACAAAAAAGAGCAATAAATCCAAAAGTTGGTTCTTTGAAAGAATAAATAAGATAGACCTCTAGCAAAGTTAAACCAAAGAAAGAAAGAGCAATTCCAAATCAATAGAATGTGTGATGAATTAGATGAATTAGAAAAACAATGAAAAGATCCAGACAATTATACTGGATTACTTCCAAAACCTATACTCTAGTAAAAATGAAAACCAAAGAGAAATGCATGAATATCTATAATCCCGGGAATCATTAAAGCTTGATCAAGAAGAGATTGACAGCTTAAACAGACCCTTAATATATGAAGAAATTGAAATGTAATAAGAAACTTCCAGTCTCAAATAAGCCCAGGTCCAGATGGTTTCATGGCAGAATTCTAGAAAACATTTAAAGAAAACTTACAACCATTATTACACAAACTGTTCAGAAGGATACATGCAGAGGGAAATCTCCCAAATTCCTTCTATGAAGCCAGCATCACTCTAATACCAAAACCAGGCAAAGATACAACCAAAAAGGACAACTATAGACCCATATCATTAATGAACACAGATGCAGAAATTCTCAACCAAATGCTTACAAATTACATACAGATCAACTTCAAAAAGATCATCCATCAAGACCAAGTTGGATTTATACCAGAGATGCAGGGATGGTTAAACACATGAAAATCAATAAGTGTCATAAAGCAAATAAAAGGACTGAAAGACAAAAACCACATGATCATCTCAATTGATGCAGAAAAAGCCTTTGACAAAATCCAGCTTCCCTCATGCTTAAAATCCTAGAAGGAGTTGGTCTGGAGGGATCATTCCCCAATGCATCAAAGCCATACACAAGAAATCCATAACCAACCTCATCCTAAATAGAGAAACGTCAGAAGCATTTCCTTTAAAGATAGGAACTTGGCAAGTCTGGCCCCTGTCACCACTCCTCTTCAATATAGTGCTTGAAACACTTGCTAGGGCAATAAGACAAGAAAAAGGAAATTAAAGCAGTACTAATTGGAAAAGAGAAAGTCAAGCTATCCCTTTTTGCAGATGATATGATAGTCTACCTAAGGGATGCTAAAAATTCCACCAGAAACTCCTAGACATGATTAAGAGTTTCGGTAAAGTGGCAGCATACAAAATTAACCTGGAAAAATAAGTAGCCTTTCTTTACACCAACAACAAACAACTGAAAAAGGAATACAAGGAGACCCTCCCACTCACAATAGCATCAAAAACAATAAAATACTTAGGAACAAACCTAACCAAAGACACCAAAGATCTCTACAACAAAAATTTTATACCCCTGAAGAAGGAAATTGAAGGAAACATCAGAAGATGGAAAGAGCTCCCATGCTCAGGCACTGGAAAAATTTATATAGTAAAAATGTCCATTTACACAAATTAATACACAGATTCAATGCAATCCCAATTAAAATCCCCAAGACTTCCTTCACAGGCTTGGAAAAATATCCTTAATTTCATATGAAAAATCAAAAGACCCTGAATAGACAAAGCAACCCTGAGCAAAAAGAGCAATACAGGGGGGGATCTCTATACCAAACTTCAAACTAGACTACAGGGCTATAGGCATAAAAACAGCTTGGTACTGGCACAAAAACAGACCTGTGGACCGACGGAACAAAAGCGAAGATCCAAACTTGAGTATATACAATTTCAGCCACCTCATATTTGACAAGGGGGCCAAGAAAGCACAATGGAGGAAAGACAGCATCTTCAGCAAATGGTGTTGGCAAAACTGGATCACCACTTGTAGAAGAATAAAATTAAACTCCTACCTCTCACCCTGTACAAAATTCAACTCCAAATGGATCAAAGACCTCAACGTGAAACACAAAATTCTGAAGGTGATAGAAGAAGCAGTTGGCAGCAAACTACAAGACATAGGTGCAGGAAAAGACTTTCTAAATCAAGACAGCAGCTGTGCAGGAAATAAGTTCGACAATTGACAAGTGGGACCTCATTAAACTCAAAAGCTACTTGAGGCTGGAGAGATGGCTCAGTGGTTAAGATCACCAATTGCTCTTGCAGAGGACCCAGGTTCGATTCCCAGTGCCCACATGGTGGCTAAGAACCATCTTTAACTCCAGTTCCAGGGGAATCTGAGGCCCTCTTGTGAACTCCGGGGCATTGCATGACATGGGCGTACCAACCTACCTGCAGACAGTACACTCATACACATAAAATAATAAATACAAAAATTTAAAATATCTTCTGTACAGCAAAAGAAACAATCAAGGAAGTGAAGAGAAAACCCACAGAGTGGGAGGAAACCTTCAACCGTTGATTCATCTGACAAAGCATTAACTTCCAGAATATATAAACTACTCAAAAAACAAAGAAGAAAGTAAACAAATGACTCATTCAAAAGATGGAATAAAGAGCAGAACAAGAGAGGAATTAGAGATGGCTGAGAAACATCTTAAAAGTGTTCAACATCACTAATAATTAAGGAAATGCAAATTAAAACCACTCTCAGATATCATCTTACTCCAATAAGGCTGGCTAGGATCAAGAAAACAAATGATACCAAATGCTGGAGAGATTGTGGGGAAAGGGTAACACTCATCCACTGCTGGTGGTAATGGAAACTTGAACAACCACTATGGAAAGCAGATTGGAGAAGCCTTAAGAGAGTCAAAATGAAGCCGGGTGTGGTGGTCCACTCCTTTAATCCCAGCACTCGGGAGGCAGATCTCTGTGAGTTCAAGGCCAGCCTGTTCTACAGAGCAAGCTCCAGAGCAGCTGGGACTAAAAGGGAGACCCTGTCTCAAAAATACCAAAAAAAAAAGTCAAAACGAGCGTACAACCTTACCCAGTCATACCACTCCTGACTATATATCCACAAGACTCATTCTACCACAGAGATACATGTACAGTCATGTTTATTTCAGTTCTCTTCACAATAAGAAAGAGCTGAAACTAACCCCAGTGCCTCTCAACCAACGAGTGGATAGAGAAAATGTGATACATCTACACAATGGAGTTCAACTTTGTAGGTAAATGGATGTAACTAGAAGATATTATTATTTTTTAATCTTATTATTATTATTATTTTATGTGTATGAGTGTACTGTCTACATGTAGGCTGGTGCACCCGTGTCATGCAATGCCACGGTCAGATGAGGGCATCAGATTCCTCTGGAACTGGAGTCAGTGAGGGTTCTTAGGCCCCATGTGGGTGCTGGGAACAGAACCTGGATCCTCCGCAAGAGCATTCGGCGCTCTTAACCACTGAGCCATCTCTCCAGCCCCAAAAGATATTATGTTAAGTGAAGTAACACAGTCCCAGAAAAACAAAAGACAAATGGTATCCCTCATCTGTGGATGCTAGCACCAAGTACCTAGTTGTAAGGCAAACTGAGAAACAATGTTATATTCCTAGTGATCTGAAAAGAACTGTGTTCTTATATTGTTAACAGATTCTAGTATTAATCTACCATTTATTTTCAGACTTGGGAATTTTGGGTATATGGGTAGAGAGTATGTATGAATTTTTAAATTTTTTTAATTTTTATTTTTATTAAACTTTTTCTATACATCATACATAATTTCCCAGTCCAATTTAGGAGAGTCATTTCTCTTTCCATGCCCCCACCCCACTGAGTTATGTGGCTCTGCATATGTATCTTGCATATTTCTGAGTCTTTCCAGGACATATTAAGCAGAGGCTTATTGTTTCCATCTTTTTTCAGATCTTTTTTTTCCTGTTTCCTTGTTATTGTTTTTTCCTCCAAAGTGTATTATATATATACTTATATATATATTTATATATTATATAATATTATAATCACCTGAATTGGAAGATTTGTTTTCTTCTCTATTTTTTTTTTTTTTTTTTGGATAAAAGATGTCGTATTTTCCTTAAGGAAGTGTTTGAGGGCTCCTCCTTGGCAAGCCCAAACAACCATCAATCTTGCCCTTGTGCTCCACACTGGGGTCTTTCCTCCCCATGGTCACCAAATGAGGTCCAGTAAGCACCGCGTGCTGTCTTGACTTTCCTGTACTGGCCTCCAAGATAAAAGTCTGGGTAGTCCAACAATGGCAGTCTATACTCTGATGAGGCTGAAATACCAGTAGCTGCTCAGTCCACAAGCTGGATATTTCAGTAGTCCCCATCTGGCATTGAAGGTTTGGAGGATTCTTGGAGAGACATGAGTCTTCAGTCCATATTGGAGGATTAAAAAGCTGTGTGTCATGGCTTTGAAGAATGGCAAAAGCAATGGCAGGGACAGAATAGATAATAGATGCACTTGCCAGTAAGAATTGAAGACAAGCAAAACAACAGTGCTCTCTTTTTTGTTTCTTTTTTGTCCTTTTACTAAGATCTCAAGTTTTATATCTGACATACAATTTCTCAGACCTTACTATTTATTTATTTATGGTTATACTTTGCTTTTGGATGCTTAAGGCCACATAGTTAGCCCAGATAAACCAAAGTATTTTTTTCTCAAGGTCAGTTGAGGATCTGGTCCTTAGGGGTCAGTAGGTTTTTTTTTTTGAGGGGGGTGGGAGCTCCATGCTCCTTTTGGCTTTTCATTTACCAGTTCCATCCACTTGAGGACAAAATCTGGTCTTGCTAGACAGGCTTCCCTTTTTGAAGCATGAGCAGACTTTCCTCTTTATAAACTGGACACTGGCTGAAGTCCCATTAGTGGGTCTCCAAGACCTCCCTACATAGGAAGACTGGTGACTCACATTTGCAGGACATTTCAAGAGATGCTCCCATGCATAGTCCCCTAAGACTTATTTGACCTCTGAGGCAAGGAACAAAGTTATCCCTTAAGTTCCTTGGCCAAATTGGTATGGGCATTAAGTATGGTCATTAAGCACCCAGAAAGGCTAAGTTACATGAGCCTGATATATCGCATCTATACTAAAATTATATATTCTGAAAATAAGCTATATGTTATTTGCATATCATATTTCTTGATTCCTATTTTTCCATTTTAATTTTATATTACTCTAAAATATGCATACATACCCACCATCATGTACCAAAAATCCAAAGTCTGAAAATAAATGGTAGGTTAATTCTAGAACCTGTCTAGGGAGTCACGATATAAGAGCACAGTTGTTTTCAGATCATGAGGAATATAACATTAATGCTGCTCAGTTTGCCTTACAACCAGGTACTTGGTGCTAGCATCCACAGATGAGGGACACTATTCCTCTTTTGTTTTTCTGGGACTGTGCTACTTCACTTAACATAATATCTTCTAGGTACATCCATTTACCTACAAAGTTCATGATGTCATCTTTCTTTACTGTTGCATAGAACTCCATTGTGTAGATGTACCACATTTTCTCTATCCACTTATTGGCTGAGGGGCAACTGGATTGGTTCCAGCTCTTTCCTATTGTGAAGAGAGCAGAAATAAACATGGTCTTATATGTATCTCTGTGGTAGGATGAGTCTTGTGGGTATATACCCAGAAGTGGTATGGCTGGGTCAGGTGGTAAGCTCATTTTGAATCTTTTAAAGGTTCTCCACACTGTTTTTCATAGTGACTGTATGAGTTTGCATTCACACCAGCAGTGGATGAGTGTTCCCCTTTCCCCACAATCTCTCCAGGATTTGGTATCATTTGTTTTCTTGATCCTAGCTAGCCTTATTGGAGTGAGATGATATCTGAGAGTGGTTTTAATTTGCATTTCCTTAATTATTAGTGATGTTGAACACTTTTAAGATGTTTCTCAGCCATCTCTAATTCTTCTCTTGTTCTGTTCTTTATTCCATCTTTTGAGTGAGTCATTTTTTTCTTGCTCCTTTGTTATTTGAGTAGTTTATATATTTTGTAAGTTAATGCTGTCAGATGAATCAGCAGTGAAGGTTTCCTCCCACTCTGTGGGTTTTCTCTTCACTTCCTTGATTTTTTTTATTTGTTTTGCTTTTTTCTGTACAGAATCTTTTAAGTTTAATGATGTCCCACTTGTCAATTGTCGACCTTATTTCCTGCACAGCTACTGTCTGATTTAGAAAGTCTTTTCCTACGCCTATGTCTTACAGTTTGCTGCCAACTGTTTCTTCTATCACCTTCAGAGTTTGAGGGTTTCATGTTGAGGTCTTTGATCCATTTGGAGTTGAATTTTGTACAGGGTGAGTTAGGGGTTTAATTTTATTCTTCTACAAATGGTGATCCAGTTTTGCCAACACCATTTGCTGAAGATGCTGTCTTTCCACCCTTGTGTCTTCTTGGCCCCCTTGTTAAATATGAGGTGGCTGAAATTGTATGTGCTCAAGTTTGGATCTTCAGTATTGTTCCATTGGTCCACAGGTCTGTTTTTGTGCCAGTACCAAGCTGTTTTTGTAACTAAAGCCCTGTAGTATAGTTTGAAGTCTGGTATAGAGATCCCGCCTGTATTGGTCTTTTTGCTCAGGGTTGCTTTGACTATTCAGGGTCTTTTGTTTTTCCATATGAAATTAAGGATTTTTTTCCCCAAGCTTGTGAAGGAAGTCTTGGGGATTTTAATTGAGATTGCATTGAATCTGTATATTAATTTGTGTAGAATGGACATTTTTACTATATTAATTTTTCCAATGCCTGAGCATGGGAAGTCTTCCCATCTTCTGATGTCTTCTTCAATCTCTTTCTTCAGGGGTTTATGCATATTTTAGAGTAAAATAAAATCAAAAGAATGAGAAAAAAACTAGTTTTTCATGACATTGTGACTAACCACAGTAATTATTTTATGGGAGTGCTTCTTAGTATTTCTTATACAAGGCTGCTTGAGCTTTTGTCCAAGCCTTTTCTAAAATATTATAGAGTATTTAAAAGTATCAGGTTGGTATAGCTTAACCTTTCTCGATGCTTAACTATCATACTTAATGCCATACCAATTTGGCCAAGAACTTAAGGGATAACTTTGTTCCTTGCCCTCAGAGGTTAACTAAGTCCCAGGGGACTTGCATGGGGGGCATCTCTTGAGATGTCCTGCAAATGTGAGTCACCAGTCTTCCTGTGTAGTGAGGTCTTGGAGACCCACTAATGGGATTTCAGCCAGTGTCTAGTCTATAAAGAGGAAAGTCTGCTCATGCTTCAAAAAGGGAAGCCTGATCTAGCAAGACCTGATTTTGAGTGGATGGAACTGGTAAATAAAAAGCCAAAAGGAGCCAGGAGCCCCCCACCCCCTGGGTTTTATACTTCAGGTATAAAACTTGAGATCTTAGTAAAAAGGCAAAAATTAAAAAAAAAAAGTAACTTCAAATGAATCGCCTAGATGAGAGAGAATTAATGATGTTACCACCATAGTGGAATATATATCATCTCATCTTACTCTTCTTTTATCTGGGAAGCTTTATATAAATGATCATTTTAATTATAGAATGATCTTTATAGAATCAAAATTTGCAGTAGTTTGTTGTGATTCCATAGAATGACCTTTAAGCTTTGCCCACAGACTATTAGATACTATAGAGAAATATGAAATCCTGTCTTTGGCAGTTTATTATGTCCTTAGAGAAAAATATTTCATTCATAGCTACAATTAAGCAAGTCAACTGATATGAAATAGAATAAAATAGGTTTTTCCCCTTAATATATGTACCAAACCCACCTGGCCATGCTCTGTGCCCTTAGGGCCTTTTAGGTTCAGAGGTGGTCCTGAAGCCACATCTTACTGGAGTTGCTCAGCTTTGCCTGCCTCTTCTCCACATAGCCCTTTGCACATGCCTCGCTTTCCAGTTGAAAGGAGCTTGATATCACCCACTGGTCCTCTGACTTGCTACCACTCCTGCTTCCAGGACTAGTTTGCCACCTGTGGCCCAGCTCCTATTGGTACCGATGACCTCAGTGCCCACTCAGTGGCTAGATGGGGCCGGTGGAAACTCTCTCCTCTGGGCATGGGGGTGTCTTTCTTCCACCATGAATCCTACAAATCATCTTATTTGGAGAAGTTATTTGTCTGCTTGCAAGGAAGGCTATAAGTAGCTCCAAAGGAACTCCTATGTATTTTTTTCTTTCCTTCTCTGCCTTACTTCTCTTTTCTTTCCTTATTTATTTTTTCAAAGCCAATTTTTATTGAAGCTTTGTGCATTTTATACAAAATTTCCAATCAACTCTAGACCCATTCCCCCTTATTTCCCCCCTCACCCCCTACTAGAGTTCATGCATTCTGCCAAACATGTTTTTCATCTTTTTCTCAGTCTCTTTTAAAATTTTCGATGCAAGTGCCAGGCATGGTGGTGCAGGGCTTTAATCCTAGCACTTCGGAGGCAGAGGCAGGTGGGTCTCTGTGAGTTCAAGGCCAACCAGATCTACATAGTGAGTTCCAGGACAGCTGGAACTACAGGGAGACCTTGTCTCACAAATATATATATAAAAAATGTGTACCCACTTGGGAGGCAGAGGCAGGCTGATCTCTGTGAGTTCAAGAGCAGCCTGGTCTACATGGTGAGTTCCAGGACAGCTGGAGCTACAGGAAAACCCTGTTTCAAAAACAAAACAAAACAAAAATTTTCGATGCAGAAGTTTACTATTTTTAGGAGAAATTCACTGTTTCAGTGAGTTCTTTGAGACAGTCTTTGTTGTTGTTGTTGTTGTTGTTCCTTCCAATCTGCATCACTCCAAAATATGAATATATGCATGCCACATATATCTTTTAGCATCTTCAGCTTATGATTTCTTTTTTTTTTATTAGGCTGAAAAATGACTCATTTGAAGACTCCTCCTTGGCAAGCCTAAATAACCATCAGTCCTGCCCTTGTGCTCCACACTGGGGTTTTCCCTTCCCATGGTCACCAAATGAGGTCCAGTAAGCACTGCGTCCTGTCTTGATCCTGTACTGGTCTCTGTGATACAGCCTGGGTAGTCCAATAATGGCAGTCTATACTCTGAAGAGGCTGAAACCCCAGTAGTAGCTCAGTCCACAAGTTGGATGTCTCAGCAGTCTCCATCTGGCACTGAAGGTTTGGAGTATTCTTGGAGAGACATGAGTCTTCAGTCCATATTGGAAGGTTGAAAAGCTGTGTCTCATGTCTTAGAAGGATGGCAAAAGCAGTGGCAGCCTCAGGGTAGCTGCACTTGCCAGTAAGACAGGCAAAACAACTGTGGTTTTTTTTTTTTTTTTTTTTTTTTTTTTGTTGTTGCTTTTACTTTTTGTCTTTTTACTAAGATCTCAAGTCTTATACCTGAAGTACAATTTATCACACCTTACTAATTATTTATTTCTGGTTATACTTTCCTTTTGGATGCTTAAGGCCACACTGTTAGCCCAGATTAATCAAGGTTTTTGTTTTCTCAATGTCAGCTGAGGATCTGGTCCTCAGGTTTTGCAGGGAGGAAGGAGCCCCTGGCTCCTTTTAGCTTTTCATTTACCAGTTCCATCTGCTCAAGGATAAAGTCAGGTCTTTCTAGACCAGGATTCCCTTTTTGAAGCATGAGCAGACTTCCTCTTTATAGACTGGACACTTGCTGATGTCCCATTAGTGGATCTCCAAGACCTCCCTGCACAGGAAGACCGGTGACCCACATTTGCAGGACAAATCAAGCGATGCCCCCATGCATAGTTCCCTGAGACTTAGTTGAATTCTGAGGGCAAGGAACAAAGTTATCCCTTAAGTCCCTTGGCCAAATTGGTATTGGCATTAAGTATGGTTGTTAAGCATCCAGAAAGGCTAAGTTACAGCAGCCTGATACTTTTAATAATGGTATAATATTTTTAAAAAGGCATGTATGAGAAATACTAAGCACTCCCATAAAATACTGTTAGACACAATGTCATGACGTTAAACTCAAAAGCTTCTGTACATCAAAAGAAACAATCAAGGAAGTGAAGAGAAACCCCACAGAGTGGGAGGAAACCTTCGCCACAGATATATCTGACAAAGCATTGATTTCCAGAATATATAAACTACTCAAAAAACAAAGAACAAATGGAAAAAAAAAACTAGTTCTTTTAAAATACTTTGCTCTCTCTTCAGATCAATAAATCTTTCCCCTTTTAGATGTATTTTAAATAGTAATAGATGTACTTTTCTGGAAATGGGCTTTTTGTTTAGCTTCCCTTATTAAAAAACATACTTATTAACATAAAATATTACTTGCATGTGAGAGTATTGTTCATGATTATAGAAAATAGATTAAATTGTAAATAAGTATATATTATTCATGCACACTTGCCACTTTAACTTGAAGGAGATAAAGTATAATGAATTGAAGAATTAACAAATCAATTTGTTAAAAAGAAATATTTCTTACTTTTCGTGATGCCACAAGTGATTGCTGTGGAGACAGCACTACAGGTCTTAAGAACCACAGGTAACTGGCCGTTCTATACTAATGCTCTGCCTTTCAGAGAAAGCACCTTATTTCGTAGATGTGTTTTTATTTTTAACTAGGTAACTTTCCTCCTGAGTGTGTGGCAATGATAATGTTTTTAGTCCATCCATTGACATCACCTGCCTTGTAAGTCATTAGTAGCAGCTAATTAGGGACATGCTGAGACTAATTCATTTTAAAGTCCTTCTGCTAAAATTCCAGCATAGATATGGTAAATTGATCTTCAGGCTCCATCCTTTACTAAGAAGTATTGACTGGGCTGGAGAGATGGCTCAGCGGTTAAGAGCGCCGACTGCTTTTGCACAGGACCTGGGTTCGATCCCCAGCACCCACATGGTGGCTGAGAACCGTCTTTAACTCCAGTTCCAGGGGAATCCGACACCCTCTTCTGACCTCTGCGGCATTGCACAACACGGGTGCACAAACCTACATGCAGACAGTACATTCATACGCATAAAAAAATAAATAAAATTTAAAAAAATAAAAAAAAAGAAGTATTGACAATGGGTGGTTTCTGGGAGAGGAAGATTGTTCTTTTTTGAGAATATGGCCATTGGTTCATTTCCCACGCTCCAGTGGACGGCCCTGCACTCATGCACTATGGGTAGCCCTACCTGGACTTATTGGGCCATCAAAAAACAACAAAAAAATGAAATTAGAAAGAGGGTATGTTGGGAGGATGTGGGGAGAAGTTGGAGGGGTTATATGATAGGGGTAAATGTGATCATATGTCATTACATAGATTGAAATTCTCAAAAATAAGTCCTAGGTGCTACATAATATTCAAACACAATAATTTATAGACATTAAGTAATTTAAGGATTTGCATGTAGTCTTCATAGTTTAGGTGGAAGAAAGCTTGATACTATTCCATGTAGATTATAATACTGTAATGTATAATATAATATCATTTTTATACACTATCAAAAACAATCTTACATCTACCCATACCTCTGATTACACTTAAATTTTATTTATTAATTCTTAAATACCTTATGTTGAGAAATTGAGACCTTAATACTGAGAAGGTAATAAAAACATCCTCAACCTTAAATGGAAAGAATAATAAAACAAATGTTCATTTTTACAAAGTCCAATGTAAAATATTATTCATATAAGAAAACAATAAACTTTTTGTCTTTTAAAATTATTTTTATTTTATGTGTATGAGTATATTGCCTACATGTATGTAAGTGCACTTGTCATGCAATGCCCATGGAGGTCAGAAGAGGATGTCAGATTCCTCTGGAACTGAAGTTAAGGACAGTTTCTAGCTGCCATGTGGGTTCTGGGAATTGAACCCAGGTCCTCTGAAAGAGTAGCCAGTGCTCTTTTGTGAACCATCTATCCAGCCCCTCTTTTGTGACTATGGGGGGAACAGATAGGGGAGGGGATCTAAATGCATAAAATATATGTAATTTATAAAAATTCAATTAAAAGGAAAAATAGTAAACATACTAATAATAGTAAAAAAAAAAAACCCTAATATTTGTAGAAGAGATTTTAGGGACAATATAATTCAAACTGTCATTTTAAAAAAAGATAAAATAGAATCATGTGACTTGAATTCACAAGATCACAGTCAAGTGCTAATATCCATACAGTTACCAATATTCCACCCTAACTATATATATTACATGAAGGAAATAGACAACGAGCTTATTAGTTCATTTATTTTGAGCTTGTGTGTGCATGCATGGGCACACCCACGTATGGAGGCCAGATGAGAATGTTTGGTACCTTTTTCAATTGCACTCCACCTTATATTTTGAGACAAGTTCATTCACCTGTATTTCAGTAAGTATCTAGACAGGGTAGCCAGAGATCTACCTATCTCCACCTCTGTCCTCATAACTGAGGTTTCAGAAAAATGCCATGGATTCTTATTTGCATGGTAGGGATTCAACTCAGGTCCTCATGCTTACATGGCAGGCATTTTACCAACTGAGCCTTCTTTCCAGCCAGATGTTTATTACATATATCTATTCTCTCTAGCTCTCCCTCTCCCTGAATACACACTTCAAGACTTTCCAGGCTGTTTCTGGCTCATATCCATTGCATGTTGCTGGAGAAGCTCTGCTTCATGTCACCTGATTGCCTATGTTGATGGACTCCCATCTCTGAGTTTTATAATTTCCAAGGGAGGAAAAGTGGAATGTTGTGAACAGCAGTTTGTGATTTTGTTCTGTAGTAACCTAGAACATTCTGTTCACATTTCATTGAACAAGTCTGGCTCATGGCCTCACTGACTTCAAGAGGCAAGGAAGGGTGCCTTGTCATGTTTGAGATAGGAAGAAAGAGGAACTACATTAATGATGAAGACATTATGTAGTATGTAAGGGCTATTTCTTTGAACGTTGATGGAAGTATATTCACATCACTATACAGTCAGTGAGAATGTTACCAGGAACAACAGGCTAATGAATTTGTTAGTTATACTAGTTACTTTAGATCCCTATTACCCAAATACTTGATAGAAAAAACTTAAGGCAGGAACAGTTCATTTTGGCTCATGGATGAGGGTTTCAGTCCATCAAGGGAGGGAGGAGGAGAAACCTTGAAATTTATAGTCGGGGAAGGGGAAGTATGTGGCAAGTTTATGAGGTGGTTGGCCAGGTGGCAGAGAGTAATCTGAAACAAGGGACCTTGATATTGTTTTAAAGGCACACTCTTAGATCTTCTGAAGGTTCAACTACCCAAAATATAAGTGTTACCACATGAGAACAAACATTCAAAGCCTTAGCCTCTGGAGAACATTTCAGATTGAACCCATAACAATGTCTGCTTATGCCTGTTTTTTAAAATATATTTCAAAACAAGTTTTTAAATGGGGAATGCACAAAGGAGGAAAATAGAATCTAAAGCCACATTTTAAAAATCCATTAAGATCTTTGGATTGAATTTCTTTAAATATACACTAATTTATTTATTAGATAATCCCATTTTTGCATTCAATTGAGTTTTACTCACATCAGTAATGAAGTCTCTGAAGAAAATTGTGCTAAAGGCATTTTTTCCTGTTTTATTGCAAAAGCACTATGGTTTGTGTGAAGTAACTAGAGAAAGAACAAATTATCTTAGTTTATAGAAGATCCAGACATCTGAGTGATAGTATCAAGGCTATATAACTTAAACTAAATGTTTTTAGAGGGAAAATTTAGAAGTCAAACAAATTACAGCTTTGTTGCTTAGAATGTAAGTTCAAGGCTGGAACGATGGCTCAGCACTTAAGAGCACTGGCTGCTCTTGACGATGATCCGGGTTCGATTCCCAGCACCCACATGGTAGGTTATAACTGTAGCTCTAGTTCCAGGGGATCTGACACCCTCTTATGACCTCCACAGGCACTGCATGACCCAGGTGCACTTACATGCATCCAGGCAATATATTTGTACACATAAAATAAAAAGCAAACAATTTTAACAAAACTTCTATGCTAATTTTTAAAACATTAATATTTTCAGATACACAAAGACAATTACACAAAGTCTAATGATACTCTGGCAATTTTAAGAGTGAAATTTACCCGCGGGTCTTTTACTGGCAATCACCTCAAGCTTTGGTTGGCAGAGAAAGCTTGCATCAGAAACACTGAATTTTAGTGTTTTCACATTTTTCTCTTGGCCATGTTTCTCTACCTGGTCCTTTTTCCTTTTCTCTGAACTGAGGATGCTTCCATATTCCAAGACTATTGTGAACGTTATTCATTTACTCATGGATCTGAACATTTAATAAGCAGTTGCATGTATAGTACACTTCATTAAGCATTAGAGACTCACAAACACAAGATATGCAAGAGAGAAGCCCCAATGAACATGTAAATGGAATATCAGGTTTTAAATGACTCAAATAAGCAAGATAATGAGAATGAGTACTACCTACTAGACAGTCAATCATCTTTTCATGGCATTTTTAGAGAAAGCTTTATTTGAACAGTTAAGATTAGATGGATGAAGATGAGCCCGCATGGTAGGGAGCGCATTTCAAAGGAAATAGAAGAAGGAACGACAAAGATGCCAAGTCCATGAAAAGTACTTAGAAAGTATCCAGCACTTCTACCTCCAGACAGTTATTCTGCCTTGCATTTAGAAACCTTCTTGGATATGTGATAACAATTGTAGAGACTTTCATTTATGTTAAACAGCAACCAATGAGAGTGTTTAGCCTTTATTAACGTTAAAATAATACTTAAGCCTAATTGCTTGAGTCATTTTAAAGGGAGAAGAAACAAATATTACTACAAGTATCTTAGAATATGTAAACTTAGGTACTTGTAGTAATATTTGTTTCTTCTCCCTTTAAAATGACTCAAGCAATTAGGCTTAAGTATTATTTTACAAGTATCTTAGAATATGTAAACTTAGGGGGCTGGAGAGATGGCCTAGCGGTTAAGAGTGCAGACCGCTCTTACAGAGGACCCGGGTTCGATCCCCAGCACCCACATGGCGGCTGAGACCCGTCTTAAATCCAGTTCCAGGGGAATCCGAGACCCTCTTCTGACCTCCGCGGCATTGCACGACACGGGTGCACAAACCTACATGCAGACAGTACATTCATACACATACAAAATAAATAAATAAATAAAATTAAAAAAAAAGAATATGTAAACTTAGGATATGTCATCAATTCTAAAACATTCAACTAAAATGAGTCTATTTACACTTCTGTAATATTATACACAGATTAATTGCACTGACTTTTTTTCTTAAAGCAATCCATTTAACAACATATTCCTTTCAGTCAAAATAATATTCAGTCCAGTTACTTGAGCCAAGAGAGTGGTAGCTAAAATTGCTACACTATCCAGGATGAGCTGAACAAATGTGTTTACAGACATTTAAGTTTGATGTGCCCCTTGAGGAGTTAATACTTTAATATGCATGGTTAATGTTATGAAAAACTTTCTCTGAGGAAAAGTTTGTCACAGATCATCCAAATAAGTGTCTCTAAACTTTGTAGTAGTGAAACTCCATTGATAAGCTCCATAGTATATTCAGTTCAAGATCTTTTTTTAAGTGTTGGCTAAGACCTCCTTTTTCAACATACATTAAATTCAAACTTATGAAGGTCAGTGCATATTTAACACCAGAAACATTCTGAGTACCTGTTTTATTTAGAGAGTATTGTATATTTAGAATCTCTGTTGGAGAGAATTGTTCCACTATTTTTGGCCAAAAGCCTACAATCTCATGATACAATTATTGATATTAAAAAAAGATATAGATCAGGCGACATATTCAGGGATATGCACTCTGTAGTCTCTTATTCTCTGTACTTTGGCCAGTTGTAGCTTTCTGTGTTAATGATTTGTTTCATGAGAAAGCTTCAATAACATTCTTCTTCCTATTCCACTATTGTCGATGAGCCTTAGGTATATTTGCATTATAGTTGTATCACAGGGCTGGGCACTTACAGACACTCTCTTCAAAGTTTCACAACTTTATAATAGACTCATCTGTTGCAAAATAAGCTTCTTTGATGGATGGTAAGAGGTACATTTGTCTGTAAATATAAGAATACATATTTATAATGTAGTAAGAAATACATTAGTCTATGGATGTGACAATAGTAGGTTTTCCTCTAGAGCTTATGCCATCTCCCACAATTTGTATTTGGCTAGATTTACAGTACCACACATGAGTTCCTTACCATTGAGTGGACCTTTGAACTAATACAATTCCCTCTAGTTTTCACACAATCTGACACCAATATCAAATCTTTGTCACCTAAGGCTCACAGAACATTGTGGAAGAGAAAGTGGAAAGATTGTAAGAGCCAGAGGTAGTTGATGACCACAAGGAAATAGAGTTTTCCAGAAAACTGGAAAGTTACTAACATGAACTCACAGCAATTATAAGAGCATGCACAAGACCCTTGCAAGGTCAAGCCAGACATCCCAGCATAGAAATGAGAAAATGGGGAAGAAGTCCCAAACTTAGCTGAGGAACTATTTGCAACTGATAACTTCTGGGAGAAGAGCAGTCAGTTTTCTTTAGGGTGTGATGCTACATAGGTAACCAGGCTCCAGTGCTCCATTGGATGGACACACGCCAAAGGTCATTTGGGGACACAAATTTGACATGATGGACCTTATATATGTCATATATATATATGACATATATATATGACATATATAAGTATATATATATATATATGATATATAGGCCCCTCACCAAATTCATTTACTCTGTCATATATACACATATATGTATATATATATATATATATACTTATATATGTATATATATACATATATAATAATATATATAAATACATATATATATATATATGACAGAGTAAATGAATTTGGTGAGGGGCCTATAAGTGATACGCAGGTGAGGGAGTCTACACCGTATGAAATTTGTAAAATTTTAATAAAAATAAAATTAAAAAAATTATAGATTGGATTGTATACCAAAGTATCTAACATTGAGTAATGTGTTTCAGTTAATCATTAATGAGCACGATGACACAAGATATACAACAAATAGCCAAAAAGTACTGTAATACTATGGTAATTCCTTTTTTTAATAAAAGTGACAAAAAGTAAACCAGGCATTGTGGTGAACCCCTTTAATCCCAGCACTTGGGAAGGAAGAGGCAAGTGGATCTCTGTGAATTCAAGGCTAGCCTGGTCTACAAAGTGAGTTCCAGGCCAGCTGGGACTATAGGGAGACCCTGACTCAAAAATACCAGAAAAAGTGACAAAATTAAAATTTTTATTTATGATTACCTTGAAAAACAGTATTTCAGAAAACCTCCTTATATTCAACTTTGACTATTATAAATAAAATTGATAATGTAAATCATTATTATGTTTCATTTTGATTATATTATGTAGAGTGAATATGTGTGTGTGTTTGTATATGTTTGCATGCATGTGTGCTTATAAAATGTAAATTCAATAAATGTGTCCTGTTTGGTAAGGCTCTCAGAATAAACTTACTCCTTAACCTTAAGCATTTTCCCTTACCTTTATTTGAGAATTTCCTACATGGCTACTATATTTACATTATATATGTATTACACACACACACACACACACACACACACATACACTATTGAGTCTATTTAGTGTTGAACTTATGCACACAGGTTTAGGGCTGTGGACTGGGGTCTGGATAGCTAGTAAGGGCAGTTTTCTCTAGAGAAATCTGAAGTTCTTTCTCTCAGTAGCCATTCATTGCTTGTAGCTCTTCATCTAAAAGTGTGAACTTGGGAGGTTTCCCCCATCCGCATTGTCTTGTCAGCTGGTGCTGTCATTACGCTAATCTTGTTTAGGAAACCATATTGTTGAGATTTCATGGATGCAGTTTCCTTGTCATGCTTAGAAGACACTGTTTAGCAGCAAGTATCCTTGTTCCCTGGCTCTTGCAAGCTTTCACTCCCCCCTTCCATGTTTCCTGAGACTTAGATGTAAGAATTGCATTGAAGATGTATCAGTTAGGGCTTACAACCCCATAGTCATTTAGTCTTTGCATTTTGACCAGTGGTAGATCTCTTTAATAGTCTGTATCTGTTGCAAAAAGAAACTTCTTTAATGAGTAGTGAGAGATACACTTACCTTTAGGTAAAACATACAGTTAGAAATTATTTTGATTTAGGAAAGTGGCAGTAGTAAGTTCCCTTCTAGGGTCTGTGACATCTCCAGCCACTGGTAGTTGGCTAGGTTTATAGTGCCAGTCATGAATTTCTTCCTGTTGAGCAGAATTTAGGTCCAATTAGACAGTGGTTGGTTATTCCCAAAATAAAAGTCTCACTATTGTACCAATAGAGATATTTGCTGGGTCTGTTATCGTTGTGACCCTTTGCTGGGTATGATTAACCTGATTGCTTTTCTCCCTAGCACAATATATTATAATACTATGAGAGCTAGTACTCGGGGAAGAAGGTGACAGGCCAATTCCAGCTTAATTCCTTCCTTCTATGTCTGAAGAGTATGGTGTCTTCAGCAATAGGATCTTTCCACTGGGAGTCAATCAAGGACAAGAGCAATAACGGCCAACAATGCTCAGAGTGAGGCTTTCCAGAGTGAGACTTTCCATGCCTGTCATTGGAGTTTATGTTATAAAGAACTTGAAAAATTATACATTTGCTTGTAGCTTTTCCAGTCATCCTTTTTGTCATCAATCTTTCCTTCCTGCCACTTCATCTGTAGTACCTTCCCACATTCCTCCCTAGTTAAAGTCTTTCTGGCCTTTTTTCCTATTCCCTCCTTGAGAGTCTCTGTGTCCCACCATATTCCTTTCTAGAGCTCCTTCCCTCACAGTCCCTTTCTGTTTTCCTGGCTTCTGCTGTTACTTCAGGTTTTATACTCATATCTAAAGTTTCAGAGCACTTTAAGAGTTGTTTTACTAAGAGATATGTCCCTTTCAGTGTATCCCAACTGCAACTGTTTGATGTTGATATATTTAAGTATGGTTATATTAACCCATATTACTTTATAAGTATTGACTTTCATGTTTCTCTACTTTGAAATTATTTTGCTTTTAGTAAATAATAAATGCTTTGCAAGAGGTACTTTCACATGATCAGATTCTGTTTCTATGCAAACTTTCATCTACTAACTTTAGTATCCCTCAATTGAACTTGCATGAAATAATTTTTACTATTGTGCTATAATCCTGACTAATTGTCATCCCTTGTTTATTTACTGATTAGAATCTTGTTCTAAGCAAGAGTCATCTCCTCTTCACTTATCCCTGCAATTAGCTTATAGGATTTGAAAAAATATAATCTTGATTTTCAACCTAATGGGATTTAGAGTCTACTCAGAAACAATCATCTAGTAAAGTATTTCCCAGGACCAGTACTCAGTAGACAATGCAGCTGTGGTCCAAAGCAGGCGGCAGTCTCCATCTTGATCTTGAAATAACTTGGCAGCATTGTCTACCTGGTACTGTTTTGATAGGGATGAAAGATGCAAGAATGAGGGTCATGGAGTCTTGTACCATGGTTTCAAAGAGCCACTGATGCTTGGTAATGTGAGGCAGGGTCAGTGTCCTGGCAAGAACTGGGGAGCTGTTCAAGTGAAGCCCAAGTTGCAGTGCAGACCCCAGGGTGCTACAGTTGGACAATAGGATGTCTGCCAAGTCACAGAAGGAGCGATGTGAGCTTCAGGGACAGCGCTGGAGGAATGGGGCTATACAAGCCCTTTGGAGCCTGGGCACTCTCATGATGAACGTAAGATTCTGACTATGAAGTTCAGGATTTGGTATCTTTTCTCCTGCCTTTTGGTCTTTATGTCCTAGGTTCATTACTCTGACTCTGAAAAAATCCTGATAACAAGCAAATTTGGAAGGAAAGAGCTTGTTTGGCATATAATTCCAAGCTACAGCCCAGCCCATCATTTCTGAGAAATCAAGATGAGAACTCAAGCAATGAGTCATATCACAGCCACAGTCAAGAGCAACGAGAGGACACATGCATCCTTGTTCTATTGTTTGGTGCCTATATTGAGCAAGCTTTCTTCATCTTACTTAGTTCAGGGCCCAAACCATGCAAGGGTGTCATATTCAGAGTGGGTTTTTCTGTATCAGTTAACACTCAAAACAATCCCCGAAATATATGCCAGCAAACCAAAGTGACCCAGTTAATTGTTCATTGAGACCTTCTCCCCAAGTGATTCTAAGTTGTAGCAAGCTAACAAAATAACTAATCATCATACTTTTGTTCCTTGCCATGCTCTATTCATCCCTCTTTCTATTTTATATAAGACACTTAACTTGATTTTGATTTTATAGGAGCTCACATTTAAGAGATTGCCTTAAGTCTCAGATAAAACTTGAACATGGGCCTTTAAAATACTGATGGAATTACTGAAAACTATGGAGACTTTTAAAGGACTGAGAGTGAATATATTTTTCATTATGAGATCCTATGAGCCTATGGGGATCAAGAGTAGAAGGATATGGCTTAAAAGTGATATGTTTGAGTGTTTAGTTGATGAAGGTTAGCATTGTGATGGTTAATCTTGATTGATAACAAGATATTTACACTCACCATGGAAACGAATTTCATGGACTGTCTGTGGGAGAATGTTAAGATTAAATTACTTGGGCTGGAGAGATGGCCTAGCGGTTAAGAGCACCGACCCCTCTTACAGAGGACCCGGGTTCAATCCCCAGCACCCACATGGCTGCTGAGAACCGTCTGAAACTCCAATTCCAGGAGAACTCCAGTTCCAGGGGAATCTGACATCCTCTTCTGACCTCCACTGCATTGCACGACATGGGTGCACAAACCTACATGCAGACAGTACATTCATACACATACAGAAATAAATTTAAAAAAAGATTTTAAATTAATTGAGTTAGAAAGACTAATGTTAAGTGTGAGTGGAAACAAGTTCATGGTCTGGAATCCCAAATGAGTAAAGAAAGAGAAGGAAAGTTGTGCATAGACCTCCATTATTCTCTGCGTCCTTACTGTGGATACAATGTTTTCAACTGCCTTCAGGTCCTGCTGCCTTGATTTCCCAGCCATTATGTACCATCGAACTTTGAACCGAAATAAACTCTATCACCCTAATGTTACTATTGTCAGGTATTTTGTCACAGCAACTAGAAAAGTGACTAATATAGTCATTATTATTTAAATATTAATTTTTATTACTATGGCCTGCTGGCTATTGATTTTATTCATTGTATTATAATTCCAACCATTTATTTTTTTGCTTTGTAAATTATTCTAGCTTTGACCACTGGGATTTTTTTCTGTTTTGTTCTGTGCTTTTGAAATATCTCCATCTATATTTGAACATTACCTTACTTTCTGTCACTGCAAGATTCTCATCTTGTTTATTTCCTGTCCCAGCCTTGAAATCAACTATATGGCCAAGAAGCTCTGGTTCATTTCATTAGAATTCAAGTACAAATCAAGATCGGTGTGGCAGGTCTATTTATTGCTTCCAGAATTTCATTACCTATAGTCCCTCAAAATGGATGGACCTTGAGAATATCTGCATGCATACTAACCCATGGGGAGTCCTCTAAATCTCTCTCTCTCTCTCTCTCTCTCTCTCTCTCTCTCTCTCTCTCTCTCTCTCTCTCTCTCTCTGACATTTTTTTTGTTCCAGTTCATTCTAGCCATCCACTTCCCACATATGTAACTTCTCTCTAATACAGACACCCGAGAAACCTGGTTGTCCTAGTCATTTAAGTACATGTTTCATTTTTTAACCCTGGTGTGCAAAGAAAATGGTAGCTAAAATATGAATCTATTCCCATGTGAGAAGCAAATTTCCTATGTAAAGTACATTATTCGTAATTTGCCTTTATTTAGAGGACTATTTTGTAATGCACCTTAGGTTAGTTGTTTTTCCTTTTACATCTCCTCCAGTGTTACATTTTTCACTTGTAATAGCTAGACTCATTTGCTACAATTTCTATTCCATTTGGCCTCCTTCCTACAAAATGAATTTTTTGGTAGATTACATAATATATAAATAACTCTATAGTTGAGCTCCAAAAGTCTTAAAAACTACACAGTTTTTATCTATCACAACACTAGCAATACAGAACACACATGTGTGTTCACTTCCATCTTCCAAAAAGAGTGAAGAGTCTAGGGAACTCACTAAAGTAGTCTCACTAAAATAATAACAGCAGTAATAATGTTTTTCTAAAAATGTCCCTGTTTGGCTTCTCTTGCTTTTTTGCTTCCTTGTCGGAGGCTCTAAAGGAAGATGCCTAGATGTTCTAGAAAAGCCTGCAGAATTGTCCCATTTTTCCCAGCAATTGCTAGTAAATTCCCATGAGCAAGAGGAAAAAAACTCTAAAGACTATGGTTTTGTATGTCTAATAAATTATTTGCTCCCCTCATTCTTTATTAAGACATTTCAAGTAATTAACATTGAAAAATCCATTTTAAGACCTCCTTTTCTACAGTTTATTTCTCCAAACTAAGTTCTGGTGTTGTGGGGATGGAGTATTGCTTTGTAGATCGGAGTTGAGTAATTAGAGGTCCCCAAACTACTCTAGATGCAGCTGAAGCTTTCTGTCTTTCTTCTAGTCACTAAGCAGCACTGTGGAGAGTAGCAATGGACAAGACCCAAGAAGGAATTTTTGCTCTGCTCTGCTCTGCTCTGCTCTGCAGACCAGCTGAGGAAGACCTGACTCATGGCTTTCAGGCAGCAGGAAGACTGGGGTTTCACAAGGGTCCTGGATTCTCTTCTTCCAAATTCTGAACCACCTTTCATCCCATCTATGGAGTACTGGTGCCAGTAGCAACCAAGACTGCACATAGCTCAGGGCTTCTGATATCTGTCAACACTCAAATAGCTATATAACCAAATGGTTATTTGAACCTTGAAATCAAGGCAACAGTCAGATTTGTCCATTGGGCTTTTATTTTGGAGCCAAATCTCCAGTTTTGAAAGTTTGAAAAGAATAAAGAATTTAGCTCATTTACAACTTCAAAAAAAAATAAATGAAGCGAAGATAAGGATGCCTCCAGGCCAGGTAGCAATAGTCTTCCCACTGGAAAGTATAAGTTCCTCCATAAAATCAATGACAATGGTAGAGAAAAAATTAAGAATGATGTTATCTCCTCACCTTTTTCTCCTAGGGGAAATGTTGAAGATGCTTAAAGTAAAATAGAAACATTCAATCTTGGCTCCACATAGGGATTCTTAGATTACACCAGCAGGAAGGGAAGTGGCTTTCTTCCTTTCTGGAAACTCTCAGCCGGACACCAACGACTGGAGATAAAGAAGAAGCAGAAGTGGAGTAGAAAGAGCTCATGCCAAATCAATCACCCTTGATTGATCAACCCTCCATCAATTACTCATTAACTGACATTAAGGAAGTCACTTAATCTATGCCTCTTTATTTTCCCATCTGGAAAGCCATACATATATCACACGTTATTATTAGGATTGAATGAAAAAAAATGTATCAAAATGCCTGTCATGTAACAGCTTTCTGTAAATGCTAATTGAATCGGAATACGATCCTGGTTCAGTATATTATGCATTTAAGGCAACATGGGCAATAACATTTTATGCATTTTGGTTTTGTTGCCTAACTACTTAGGCACTGCTGGGGATATTATAACACAGGAAAAATAAGTACTGCTTCCAATGGATGGCAGTTCATACTTTGAAGCTAGAATTTCTGAGATCATGATCACGTGCTAGCAGAATTACATGGTTGTTTGTTTTTTACAGCAGAATTCTGGCTGGTATTTCGTGAAGAGATTCATTCTCCAGGTAGGAAAGAACCTAAGCTCAATACTTCAAATAAAGCCCTAGTTAGTAAAAGCAGTCTCCTGAGGAAATTTTCTTAAGACAATTCCCCTGTTTCCATCCCAGCTGCCGTTTAGTTAATTGCAGCCATGGGAGAGTAACAAGCTAGCAACAAGTTTTATCCAATAAAGCATTTATCTGCTCCTCTAGAGCATATTTCCGAGACTTTCTAAATAATTAAAACTTTCTTAAGTCTCATTAGTAACAAATTTATATCATTAATAAAATTTAATATTTATTGCATTTGCTTACATTTTGATAGCTCTATAGCGTGTTATCTAGGTTAAGATATTTTGAGGCATGAAAATGAGCTCTATTAATAAAATGAACCACAAGCAGGAAAATTTAGGGACAATCTGGAACCAGAATGGTTTACTAGTCACATGGCTGGTCTCTAAGGGAGGTGATCCTAGAGGACTGGGGAATGAAGTGAGGCTGTTTAGATTCAGCAAAATATTATGATTATTTTATTTTCCTTCTGAATCACAAGATTGCTATGTAATCTTCCTTTTACTATTAACTGTTATTCCAAAAAAGGTTTCTGTATATGTAAACTGTTGTTGATATTGAAAGTAAGAATAGGATTTCTGCATTGGGGGCCCTGGCCTGGCTTATGTTATTAATGCATTCCAGACAGCATGACAAGTTTGTGTTTATGAGATTTGAACCTCATTTTGTTTTATCCCCTCAGCCAAAATGAAAATTATTGTTTTCAACAAAATACATGATTTAAAGACATGTCCAGGCTTTCAAATGAAATGTGGTGTGTATGAGATACTTATCTACATAATAGTATTCTATAGATATTTCTGCTCAAATATTATTTAAAGCATATATGGTACACATCTGAGTATATTGGATTTATCAGTTAAGTGCATTTGGGATTGTCTTCGTATTAATATTGTCTTAATATTGTGTAATATTCTCTGGCAGGTAATTTGATTAGTAACATAAATGCCTTCAGTAATTGTGATTATAAGTGACTCGCAGTTATAGTGTTTTGATAACAGCAGCTCCCATTTTGCACATACCAGGTAAAGTGTATCACTTTTGTCTTGTCTTTTCTAGGCTGTTTATGTTCACCTGACAGTTTTGCACATTTCTACATCTTTGTTAGCATATTGCTGGAGACACTAAAAGGTTTAAGCAAAAAGAATGACTTAATAAAGAAGATAACAGGATTAACAAGTTTGAAGTGTATATATGTGTGCACATGTGTGTGTGCATGTGTGTAATGATAGAGGCTGCATAATATTTTGTTTCTTATAACTGTATTCATAAATGCATACAATATGTTCTTTACATGACTCATTCATTTTATAATCCAAATAATATTTGTAACTGCCTTCTTTTGATTATTACTATCCTTGTTAAGATGTCAAATAAGACATCTGGCCTGTTGCAAGGAGCTCACATGCATTTTTGTATAGAATAAGGTAATATATATGTGCAATATAAATGCTTGGGGCATAGAAAATAAGTAAAATATACAAATTCTAAATTTATTTTCATGTTTAACCATGAAAATGTTACAAAACTTGTCGATTTTCCTCCAGAGATAATAGAGGAGGAGCAAAATACGCCAAGCAATGAGCTTCAATTTCTTTCTGCAATCATTAGCTTTGCTATCCATTTGTCACCTTGTCCAGGCAGTAGGAAGTCATTATAGAATGTTCCAGCAGTGCCTGGTGAATACATTTCTAAAGGGGCAACCTGTGTCTGCTACTATTTACCTATAGCTTTTATATTAATCAAAGGCCTTTGTGAATATTCTTTGCTAAATCTATCTACTTTTATTTTTTTATTTTTTTATTTTTTTTTTTATTTTTAAGGGATTCTACAATATAATGACACAGTTGTTTGCAGATAACATTGATGTTACTCAGTATGTCATACAATTAGGTAATTGGTGCATTTTGCAAGTATCTATGTCCAAATTTTGAACAACCCAAGGTTCCCATAGTCCATTTGGAGAAGCTTGTATGCACAGGCATGTTGATCAGTTAGGAGTCCAGACTATATTCCTGTAGTCTCATGATTCACCCCTATCTCTCTGCAGCCCTTACAATCTACCACGCCTCCTCTTCCGAAGTTTGTTCCCTGGGCTTTGGGAAAGGGGCACAAGTGGGTGAGAAGAAAACAGTCTAATTTCTTTGGAGTTGTCATTTTGGACTCCAGTCTGTTCAGGTTGTTTCCCTTCATGGGTTGACAGCTTTTCCAGTGATACCCTTTTTAGTCATACTAACAAAGCACAAGCTATTGGATGTATAGGCATTTAAGCAGTACAAATTATTATGTCAAGCTAAGCTGTGAGCATAGACACAGATGCTTGGATGGTATGCTAATCTGCAAACTGTGGTTTCTCTATAAAGGGTGACAAGTTCTTATTGTGGCTTATCACATCTCCTAACCACTAGAGGACATAAGCTTGTGGCATCTGCTGTGAGTTATTCCTCCAAGGAGAGAGCTAATAGCCAAATAGATTTGGGATATATATAGACACTTGGCTGCCACTGTTGCACAGTATCTGTTGTTGAGGTGTAGCTGATATTGATGGAGGAGTCTTGCTTGTTTCAGGGAGACCAATATTTTGCCGTATTGCTTTAGTGGTCTTTGGTAATGCTCTCTGGCATTTCAGAGGCCAGTTGTACGCTAGCAAGTGACATCTCATAACACTTTTCATGCTCACACCAGGTCTTCGACAACAGGGACTTACTGCCTTTCTCCTTGCATATATCCCACTTATAGGCAAAAGGCCTTTATAATTTGGGGGGGGGCGGGTTTGAATCCCCTAGCCAACATCTCCTAGGCAGAATAATTCATTGCTGATGTCTGAGCTTTCCTGTAGTAATATATTTTGCTTAATTACACAACTTATAAGCACTTTACTATTGAATTTGGCTCTAGATAGAGAAATATCCTTTCACAGTTCCTATGCCTATCAATCAATTAAGTTATGCCTGTTTTATAGGAAATTACCACTGTAACAATTGGCTCTAGTTTACAGTTAGGGAGTGGTTTCATTACCATCATGTTTTTCTTTTTCCTATAAAGGGGAGAGGTAGGTAGGTTTCTCAGTATCTGGAAGGTAAACTTCATTAGGGCCCATTATAAACAGTTAACCCCAATATTATTCAGAGAGATGCTCAGTGTCTGTGACTCAGGCAGTCTGAGGTTCCTCTTTCTTTAATGTTCAGATGGGTCAATCTCTCTGCTGGCATTTCCAAGTCCATCCTGCATAGCCATAAGTTGTATGTTCTCAGGCATTTAGATTGGTGATTTTTACCTGTGGGAACATAAAATTCTCCTCCCATTGTTAGTTTCAAGATCAGAAAAATTGAAAATTTATCAATAGGATTGGAACACAGAGTTTTCCATTTGTATCCCAGAAAATACTATCCTTTCTGGATAAATCTATCTACTTTTAAAAAATGTAAGATCATACAAAATTGTATTTCTCTTTTGCAAATTCTCTGGTATAGCACTAACTTTAGCAGATTGATAGTGAATTTATAGATTAAAATTAAAAATGTCCACTGAGTGCAAATGTTTAATAATTAATGACTGATGTTCTCTGTGAAGGCAAATAAAAGCTAGCAAAAATACATCAAATTGCTAAATATTTGTATACTTATTAATTATCTAAAATGTATTTCAACTTTTATATTAAATTTTCTGCACTTCATTGTTGAAATTTGTAGGTAAATTTAGTGAAGTTAATTGACAAATTTGAAATCAACATAAATCAGCAGGAATAGAATGATCATTTCCAAAATAATAGGGAATCAGGAATAAAGTTTAAATAAACAAAAATAACTAATTAAATAGCCACAAATCTGAAATATCAAAAGATATACTACATGAGATTTCAAGGAGTGCTACAAACTGGAGGGAGTAGAAAAATACATGAAATGAACATGCTCTTGGGTGACTTAAGAGCTACGATTTATATGTTTCCCATGATTTTCAGAATAAAAGGAAGTCATATATGAGCCTTTCCTTTCAAGTGGAAAACTCAGCACCTATGTCTCCTTCCTGATCATTACATCATATCTGCCAACTACCACACAGTGTGGTTATTTATTATTGATAGTTTGAGAGTGACTATGAAGTTTTAATTCTTTATGAGATGGAACATTCTTTGGGGTCTGAGGAAGACCTTCTTCAGGGAAGTTAGGTTCTTCTCAGAGCTGTTCAGTGTTAGACTGTATTGTTACCCAATCCTCACTTATTAATCTTGCCTGAATTATAAACAAAGTTTAAGGAGGAATGGATTTAAAAACTGAACAGTGACCAAACTATTGAGATGTCATTAATTGGACTAGGGTATTATATTGGTCCTAAGCACAAAAGTGTGACTCTCTGAATCTTCCTCCTCTCTACCCTATACTGCTTATTCAGTCAAGAGAAGTCACTGGACAACCAGAGTAACTTAAGTTTGTTACTTTTCAGAGCATGTTGCCTATAATGGGCCAATAGTTGTTTGCTAAAACACCAATTAGGTGAATAATATTTATCTTTTCCACGAAATTATTAATAACTTTATCTATGTTTATTCAACAAATGTTTGCATTCATTTCCTTGAATTTTCTACATTGTAAATCAATTTATAAAAGAAAAGAAAATAAGAGTAAATCAAAACAAAAAGAAAAAGTAAAAAAGTACCAGCTAGCACTAAGGTATATTTTTAGAATTTACTTTTATTTAATTTTTTGCACTTTTGATGCAATATAGTTTGATGGTATTTAGATCCCCTCCCATTTTACACTCCCCCCCTGGCCCTCTTCCTATTTGTATAGCCCTATAGAGTCTATTTTTCTCCTCCAATCTCCTTCAATATGGGTCTGAGAGTCCTATCCTGGCAACACAGTCTTTACACCTCCCAACAGCCATCAATTGCCAACATTTCCTTAAGTGGAGTTTGGATTTCTTTTTTTTTTTTCTTTTTTTCTTAATTATAGATATATATTCAAATTAGACCCGTGTCTCCCCTCCCCCCACCCACCAGAGCTCATGCATTCTGCCAAAACAATGCTGTTCATTCTCTTAAGTCTTTCTTCAATATGCATCGCATGTGGAAAGTGACTGTTTTAGCCAGAAGTTCACTGTTTCAGGTCAGTTATTTGGATGCAGTCCTTTCTGTTTGCTGTTGATGTTGTTGTTGTTGTTGTTTTTCCAATATGCAATCACCCCAACTGCTTTGGCAAAGCTCCAGGGGCCAGGCACAGGAAATACTTACAACTAGCTAATTGGCACTGAAGCATGCACAGATAAGGGAACAATTTTCACATTTGTTTTTCTGGGACTGGGTTCACTTCACTCAGGCATATGTCCTTAGTCCACCATTTCCTGCAAACATGATGTCTTCTTTTTACTGCTGCCTAGAACTCCATTGTGTAGATTACACATTTTCTCTATCCACTATCACTGGGGGCATCTTGGGCTTGGTTCCCACTCTTTAGGCTTGTTGGTAAGAGAGCTGAAATAAACATGGTAATGCATGTTATCGTCTGTGTTGGGGTGGGGGGAGTCTTGAGGGTACATGCCAGGAATGGTATGGCTCGGATCGGGTGGCAAGTTCATTCCAAGTCTTTTCAAAGTTCTCACCACTGGTTTTCATAGTGGCTGCACGTGTTTCATTCCCACCAGAGTGATGTACGGTTGTTCCTCTTCTCCACAACCTCTCCAGCACGTGGTATCAGTTGTTTTCTTGAGCCTAGCCAGTCTGTTGGAGTAAGATGAATCTTAAAGTGGTTTTGATTTGCATTTCCTTAATAATTAGTGGCGTTGAACACTATGGTCGGTGTTTTCGTCAGACATCCTATTCCTCACTTGTGATTGCTGTTCAATACTCTTTGCTTCATCTTTGAGGTGGGGTCAATTTGTTTTCTTCTTTCTTTCTTCTTGTTTTTTGAGTATTTAATATATGGCTGGAAATCAATGCTTTGTCAGATGTTTCTGCAGTGAAGGTTTCCTTCCACCTGGGGGATTTCTCTTCACTTCCGTGATTGTGTTCTTTTGATGTACAGAAGCTGTTGAGTTAATGAGGTGCCATTTGGTCAATCGTTGACCTTAATTCCTTTGCTCAGCTGCGGCTATTTAAAGGAAGTCTTTTCCTAACACCTATGTGTTGTAGTCTGCTGCCAAACTTTTTCTTCTACCACCTTCAGATTGGGTTTACACAACATTGAGGTCTTTGATCCATCCGAGTTGAATTTTTGTACAGGGCCAAGAGGTAGGGATTTATAATTTCCATTCTTCTACAAGTGATGAAGCTAGTTTTGCCACATCACTTGCTGAAGATGCTGTCTGTTATCTAGTGTATATTCTTGGCATCTTTGCCAAATATGAGGTGGCTGAAATTGCATATAGTCATGTTTGGATCTTCGGTTTTTGTTCCGATTGGTCAAAGGTCTGTTTTTTTTGTGCCAGTACCAGCCTTTTTTTAGTGACTATAGCCCTGTAGTATACGTTTGAAGTCTGTTACAGAGATCCCCCCTGTGTAAGCTTTTTATTGCATCAGGTTGTGTTTTGTCTATTCAGGTTCTTTTGTTTTTTTTCCAAAATGAATTTTAAAGGACTTTGTTTTTTTCCAAGCCCTGTGAAGAAACTCTGTTGGGGATTTTGCTTGGGATGGCATAAATCTATACAAGAGTTTTGGTTAGAATGGACATTATTTACACAATATTAATTTTCCCAACCATTAGAATGGGAGGTTTTTCCATCTCAGCTGCTGAGGGCTTCTTCAATTCTTTCTTTAAAGGTTTAAAATTTTGGTTGGAGAGATCTTTGGGTCTTTGGTTAGGTTTTTTCCTAGGTCTTTTATTGTTTCTGATGCTAATTGTGAGTGGGAAGTCTCTTTGAATTCCTTCTACAGTTGCTTGGTTTCTTGGTGTAAGAAAGGCCATTGATTTTGTTTTTTAGGTTAATTTTGGTACCTGCCAATTTACTGAAGCTATTAATCGTTCGAGGATTTTCCTGGTGAAGTTGTTTAGCATGCCCTTAAGTCAACCATCATATCAGCCGCAAATAGGATAGCTTGACCTCCTCTTTTCCAATGAATACTCCTCCTTTAAGTTCCTTTCTTGCCTTATTGCTCAGCAAGTGTGTCAAGCACTATATTGAAGAGGAGTGGTGAACAAGGGGGGCAGCCTTGCTGATTCCTACCTTTAAAGGAATGTTTCTTGTCAATTAGGCCCCATTGTAAGGATATATGGCTGTGTGTGTTCCCGGTATATCTTGATTTACATTGAGGAATGATCCCCTCCAATACAATTCCTTCTAGGACTTCAAAGCATGAAGGGATGTGGATTTTGTCAAAGGCTTTTTCAGCATCATTGAAATGATGGTGTGGGTTTTGTCCTGCAGTCCATTTATATTTATGGGTTTTAGTGATGTTTATTGATTTTTGTTGAACCATCATCCCGGCAACTCTGGTATGAATCCAACTTGGTCCATGATGGATGATCTTCTTGATATGTCTGTAAAGCATTGCCATATAGTTTAGATAGAATTTTGGCATCTGGTGGTATTGGAGATGGGTCTATAATTCTCCTTTGTTAAGTTTTGTATCTGCCTGGTTTTGGTAAGAGAGGGATTTGCTGGCTTCAGAGAAGGGAATTTGGGAGAATTCCCTCTGATTGTATCCTTCTAAACAATTTCAGTAAGAATGGTCGTCAGGTCTTTTTGAAAGGTTTTATAGAATTCTGCATGTGAAACCGTCTGGGAGGTTTCTTATTAAATCTTAAATTTCTTCAAATGTCGTCATGTAATTAATGTCTGTTTAAGCTGATGATCTCGTCTTGCGTGAACTTTGGTGATTCCCAGGATTTTCAGTATTCATCCATTTCTTCTAGATTTTCAAACTTGTAAGTATAGGTTTTGTGAAGTATTCCCTGGATCTTTTGCTGGATCGGTTCCTTGTCGTTTGATATTTCCCTTTTCAGCATGGATTGTATTGATTTGGATTTGGTTCCTTTTTTTCTTTTGGTTAACCTGGGCTAAGGGTCTTCTATCTTGTTTATTTTCTTTCAAGAATCCAAGCTTTTGGATTCATTGCTCTTTTTTGGTATTGTTTTTCTTTGTTCTATTTCATTGATTTCTCGGCTCTGATTTTTGTTATTTTCCCTGTCTGTTTGCATTTAGGGTTCATCTATTGTTGCCTCTCAAGTGCTTTTAAGCTGTAGTGTTAGATCATTCACTTGTACGCTTTCTGTTTTTCTAATGGACACTCAGGATATAAACTTCCCCTCTTAGGACTGTGCTTTTAAGGATCCCATAGGTTTTGTTGTGTTGTATTGTCATTGTCATTCAGTTCCAGGAATGCTTTTATTTCTTTATCTCTTCCTTGACCCATTCATTATTCAAGAGTGTGTTGTTTAGTCTCCATGTGTTCTTGTAGGCAGTAGGGCTTATCCTGGTGTTGATGTTGAGCTTTATTGCACTGTGGACTGATAGAATGCATGAAATTATTTCAATCTTTTTGTATTTGTGGAGGTTTCTTCTGTGTCCCAGTATGTGGTCTACTTTGGAGAATGTTCTGTGGGGTGCTGAGTAGAAAGTGTATTCTCTGGTATTAAGGTGGAATATTTGGTAGAGGTCTGTGAGGTCCATTTGGTGTATCATATCGTTCAGTTCAGATGTCTCCGTTTATTCTTTGTCCTGTTGACCTATCCAAAGAACTCAGTGGGGCATTGAAATCTCCTACTACGAGTGTACTGGGGTTAGTGTGTGACTTGTGGTCCTGGAGAATTGCCTTTATAAAGTTTGGTGCACCAGAGTTTGGGGCATGTATATTCATAACTGTGAAATCTTCTTGGTGAGTTGTTCCTTTGATAAAAATGCCTTCTTTTTCTCTTCTGATTTCTTTTACTTTGAAGTCTATTTTGTCTGATATTAAAATAGCAACACCTGCTTTCTTTTTGGTACCATTTGCTTGGAATATTTTTTTTTCCATCCTTTCACTTTAAGGTGGTGCCTGTCCTGCCTTCCTGCACTTCCGCTGGTCTCAGGAGATCTCCTGGATTTCTTACTGGGATTTTTGTCTGGTTTGAACTTGCAAAGGACTTGTGCATGCTGTCAACATTGCTGTGAATTAATAGGAGTAACTGATCACCTGTCTGAAGACACTGTTTCCTTGTAGTCATCTTCTTCCTCTGGCTCTTACGATTCTTGGGCCTTGGGAGGCCAAGATTTGAAATTGGTGTCTTATTATGGGATAAGCACTCTGGGAAGGGGGGCTCTCTACTATCTTCTTACTCTTGGTTAGATTCTGACAGTATTTTTTACATCATACAGACTTTATTGTCCTATAAGTAGATTATAACATTTTCTTTTTAAGATTTTTAAAAAATTATTATTAAGATTTTGTACTTTCATAACACAGTTCTCAATCACGTTTAGACCCGTCCTCATCCATGCCCCTGTAACCACCTACCAGGCCTCATGCATTCTACCACACATGGTAAGACCTATCCATTCAAGCATTTAATCCCAGATGTCCTTAAGTGAAAATTCATCCACTCTAGTCTAGAGACAGTAAGTAAAGCATACTCTCCTTCACCCAGTAGCAATCAGTCTTCAATATTTCTCAGTATATGACTGGCTGCCCCCCATTCCTCTCCCCCCCGATCCTTGTGTAATTGAGTTGGCATGAGTTCTGTGCTCTAAGCCACCATTGCCCAAAGTTCCATGTGCAAGCTTCCGATGGCCTGAAATCCTCTGCTCCACTGTGTTCAGGAACCAGCCCTGACTCCTATAAACTTTCTGTCCCCTCTTCCACAATGGTCCCTGAGCTGTGTGTGGGCAAGTTTTAATAGAGGGGTCCTACCCAAGGACACACACTCAGCAGCCTCTTATTCTCTAAAACTTGGCCAGTTTGGGGGCTTCTGTGTGTGTCACACTCTTTTGTGTGAGGGAGCTTCACTGGTGAGAGTTGAGGAATGCATCAATTTTCTCTCTACCCATTGATCCACCATGTTCCATAAGCCATAGATGGAGAGGTTCAACTGTAGATGTGTCACCCAGGCCTGGGCATACCTCAGACATACATTCTCTGTGTCTGACCAGCTTTGGAACTCTGCAATACCCTCCATCTGTTGCATAATAAGAAGCTTCCTTGATGGGTGGTGCATAGTAAGCCTGTCTATACTTATAAGGCATACTTCTGACATAGGACTTGGAGCAATGAACCAGGAACTGACCTGGAATTTAGCTCTTATAAACTGAGATGTATGCAAACTGCTAAGGGAGATCAATGAACGGTTCAATCCAGTCCTAAAGACTAATAACCATAGCAACCAGCACAGCAAGCTATCCCTATTGGTGCAGTGGTGGCACTGTTATCTGGGCAGTAATCAACAGCTACCTAATTGGACTTAAGCCCTCTCTGTGGGAGTAAACTCACCGTGGCACTGTAATTATAGCCAAATATACATAGCTGGAGAGGACTTGGATCCTAGAGAAAACACTATCTCTGTCATATCTCTAGACGAATGTTATTTCTTACTATAAACTACACAGGAATCACATTTTTCATAAAACAGAAGCTGTTTCTACTTTATCCTTCACTGGATTCCTAGAGAACTTGACTAAGTTATTAATCCTGCAGCTCAATGCCTCCATCTATACAATGTGGCCAATGCTGAGGATTATTGTGAGACATATACACAATAATCCCTTCAAAATATCTGTCAAGTGGTGCTTTAGACATATTGACATTCATATTTCCCCACAGAGGTTTTAGTTTATCTTTTGAATTTTCCCATAGAGAAACTTTCTGCACATTATAAAACATGTCTAATGACAATGGGTATCAGGTTCACACTGCCCTGCCTTGGCCAACTGTTAATATCCTACGCTTGGGTGCATTGGTTTGGAAAGCTTGCATAACCTGTTTATCTATTATTACCTGAAAAGTCAAGAGTAAGTTACTTTTAAAGTTAGCCTATTTCTATAAAACTATAGTAATGCATTTGGAGTCTTTTTCTTACAAAAAAGTGAAAGGCTATTAGGAAATTATATTTGGTTGACTGTGTTTACTATTATTTTTAGACTTCATGAATCACTATGAGTAATTATGCTAAATTTGAAGAGGAAGTGGTGGGAGTAACCAAGAGGAAGTGAGCTCAAAACTAAACTGAAATGTTTATGAATGAGATGTTTCATTAGCACCCTACAGGAATAGAAAGATCAAATTGAATGTCATTTTAACACAGAAAACAACTCAATTAACATAGCTGGTCAGTTTGTGTCAAATGAATTTCTGTCAGAATTCAGTTTGGTTGTTTCTCATGGACAAAGAAACTCTCAATGGAAATACCCATTATGACTTTTGTTCTTCAAAACAAGCTGTGATAACTGTCACAGACAAAACTGGATGTTATTCTTTCTGGTGGTTTTTGTAATAAAATCTGTAGAATGAAATGTATTAAACTAAAAAATGCAACAATTGATTGTCTCTGATTAGAATAACTATTTTGTTCTGTAGATACTTTATAAGAGATGGTTTTAGCTCTTTTTAAAGGTAAAACAAATTTTAAAGATTTATGAAAATCATCAGTATCTTTAGATTTCCTATAAAGAAAAATAAATCTTAAATCAGTCTTATTTCCATCAAGTCTTGACGTATACTGAGCGCAATGTTGCTTTTTATAAAAGCTTAATACAATTATCACTGAACCTTATACAGCACAGATAGAATTTCTCTTCTTTTTTATAGCAGACATATAGGATTGTGAATTTACATTCTAAAATACAATGGCATATTTTTTGTTTGAAAATTATATCAGTTTTTCTATTACAGTACTATTTTTTAAGCTTCTCAGATTGTTCTGTTTTTTTTTTTTTTTTTTTTTTTTTTTTTTTTTTTTTTGTCTGTGAGAACTGTCTCTCCCTGTAACTCTAGCTGGCCTGGAACTCACTCTGTAGACCAGGCTGGCCTTGAATTCACAAAGATCCTCCTGCCTCTGCCTCCCAAGTGCTAGGATTAAAGGTGTGCATGCCACCATGCCCAGCCAGACTCTGGTTTTTATCTCCAGAAGTTCAGTTAGATGTTTGCATAGGTGAAGGATGAGTAACAGAAAAACAATGAAAACTCTCTTGCTGTCTGGGAATGGGAGAAGTCCAACATCTAGGCCTTATTGCCCAGGAACAGGTATGGAAATATGACCACAACTGGCCCTCAGGAGAGGTGGGAAGTCTGTTCTAGAGAATCTGCCCTCCCAAGACCAAAATCTACAGGGGACAGAGCTTTTCCTTTTCCTGCCCTCAGCAAAAGCCCAACACAGAGGCAAAACCATTGTCATGCACAACCTGGGACATCAGGGTAGAGGGCTGTAGGAAATGTGGTCACTTAAGAGAAGGCTGAAACTATTGCCTAACATCAGTAAGTCCTCCATTGACCAATCTGTTCCACCATCTGTCTACCACCAGAGGAATGTGGAATTGTGGCTAATGCTAGGTACCAAAGCTCCAGGCTCATGTGAGGGGTCCACACCTCTACTCTTGAGAGGAAACCACAGTTACAGGTTCATGGCAGGGAATCACAGCTCAGGCTCACAGGAGAGGACCACAACTCCAGTTCTTAAGTAAGCAGAAATTTAAGCTTTATTAAACTTTGTACAACAAATTTCAATTCAGCTCTTTAAAATTTAGCATTATTTGTATAACTATTACTAAGACAGGTAACCATCATTCGGATATTTTTAAGTATTTCCTTGTAATGCTCCACTCTGAATTCTGTCTTTATTAAATTTGCTTCTGTGAAAATCCAGAAACATAGTAAAGAAACTTCAGAACTAAAGTGATATAGATGGACATATAGCAAGTGTTTTTAGTGAGATTGTTCAATGCTGTATATTCTTGAAGAGATAAAAGCACCTCAAATACTATACATAACATTGACCAACAGCTCTCGTATCAGTTAAGGGAAAAATATTCTCAACTTTAAACACCCAGTGTAATGTGGAAATAGTAATCAAAAGAAATGACTAAAGCATTATGAATGTAAGCTAGAAATAATGTTATAGAGTTACTTTATGGTGTGAATATGTAGATGTGTATCATTGAAGTACCTTAGAGAACTGCATGGATTATTCTTGTTACTAAGAAATATCCCACCAGGCGTGGTGGCACACCGCTTTAATCCCAGCACTCAGGGGGCAGAGGCAGGTGGATCTCTGTGAGTTCAAGGGCAACCTAGTCAACAGAGGGAGTTCCAGGACAGCAAAATACTTCCCATTGAATGAACTTTTGTAATTTACTAATCCAGACTTTATAGGATTGCAACTGTTATTCTTTTAAGTTGACACTCAAAATAGACCATGTTCAAACCTAGGATATTTAAGTAAATGAGAGATATGTCAGTTAGAATGCTTTAAAAAATTTTTTGTGGGGGGGGAATCTTTTTGAGACAGGGTCTCCCTGTAGCTTTAGCTGACCTGGAACTCAATATATAGACCATGCTGGCCTCGAACTCACAAAGATCCTCCTGCCTCTGCCTCCTGAGTGCTGGGATTAAAGCAGTGTGCCACCACAACTGGTAGACAATGCTTTTTTTAAAAAAAATGTCTTTATCAAAAAAGAAATGTCTTTATCCAGGGGCCGGAAAGATGGCTTAGCAGTTAAGAGCACTGACTTTGGAGAAGACAAGGGTTTGAGTCTCAGCATGAACATGGCAACTAACAACTGTCTGTAAATCCAGTTCCAGGGCCTCTAATGCTGTCTTCTGACCTCCATGGGCATTGTGTGACATGGGTACACTTACACACATGCACGCAATACACTCATGCACATAAACAAATTAAAATATAGTCTTTATCTGATTTTTTAATTGAAATTTTTGTGAACTTTATACAACATATTTTGATTGTATTTAGATTCCTTTCCTTATCTGTATCCACCTGGCAACCACTCACCCAATTTCATGTACTATAATATATATATTTATATATTTAAATATATATTTTAAATATATACCTTAAATATTTTAGAGTCATATTTGTGCCCCCAAATGCCCTTTGGTGTGGGCTAATCCACTGCAGCCTCGTCAGCCTACCAAAAGTCTCATCTTTAAACAAGTCTGACTATCCCACTCCAAGCAGACATCCATTGTCAATAGTTCAAGATACAGTGTTCAGGTTTCTTATGCACTTCTCCCTGTTTATGCTGGGATTTTGTCTGACTTGAGCTTATATGGGACTTGTTTACACTGTCACCATACTGTGAGTTCTTATGAGTAACTTCCCAGCTGTCTGGAAAACTCTGTTTCCTTGTGATCTTTAACCACCTCTGGATCTTACAATCTTCCACCCCATTTTGTGCAAGGAATTCTGAGACTTGAGGGCAGAAGTTTGAGATATAGTTGTCCAATTCACTCTGCAGTCTCTTATTCTCTTCATGTTGGCCAGTTGTGAGTTTCTGTGTTAATCATCCTCTGATACATAAGGAAGCTTCTCTGGTGAGAACTGAGAGACACATTAATCTATGGGCATTACAATGCCATCATGAGTCAGTTTAATACTATAGCTATTTAACAGAATAATAGTCTTTCCCCTATGGACTGACCTATCTAGCCAAAGGTTCCTAGGCCTGATATCAATGTCATGTATGGGCTCCATCTTATAAAAGAGACCTTAAATCCAATCAGAAAGTGGTTGGCTGCTCCCATAATATTCTTGCCACTGGATATGGTGATGATTAATTTTCTATTTATGTAGAATCCACAAAACCTTTTAGCATGATGAAAGCTAGCCAGTAGAGATGAAAGCTTGAAGTCAGCACCAGATTGATTTCTTCTTGTTTGTTCTCCAGCTCATACAGGTCGTGTGTTCAGCTATAGGATCTTACTATCAAGTTCTGTTAGGCAACCAAGTATATGGGCAATGGGCATTATTTGAAGCTGTGTAGGATCCCTGGTCAACAGCTTCAAAGGAGAGGGTCCATTCTTGGCCCTGAGATTTTACTTTGCTAGCCTAAGGTGTCTAGTGGGGGCAATGTCCCCTTGTTATAATGTAACTCCTTTTACTCTCTCTCTCTCTGTCTCTCTCTCTCTCTCTCTCTCTCTCTCTCTCCATATATATATATATATACTTTAAGTTTTATTTTTATTTATTTCTTATGTGTATGAATGTACTGTCTGCATGTAGGTTTGTGCACCCATGTCGTGCAATG
>VZQC01007984.1:751391-797743 GCA_009823505.1 Rhizomys pruinosus
ATATATATATATTTTTTTTTTTTTTTAAAGAAGTTTGTATACTGGTAGGTTTCCATTTGGTATTCTAAAAGCCTTTAGTGTTAGTTATCCTTCCCCATTCTCCCTCTTACACATTGCTCTCCCATTCCCTACCCCATTTAACCATTTCTACTCTACAATTCCCCTTTATTCCCTCATATCACTACATTTTACCTCCCCTTCAAGCAAGACCCCTTTATGACTGTACTAGTTTCCTGAACTCTGTATTTTCAAATTGGGACATGCATACTAAGATTTCAAAGACTGCATCCAGCTGTGAGGGAAAACCTATCATATTTGTCTTTCTGGGTCTGGGTTACCTAACTCATGATGTTGCCACTTTTAGCCATTTAACTTTGCCTTTCATAATTTCATTTTTAAGAGCTGAATAATATTCCATTTTGCATATATGCCACACCTTCATTATCCACTCACCAACTGACAGATATCTGTGTTGTTCCCAATTCCTGGCTATTATGAAAAAGGTAGGAATGGATATGGATAAGTATCTCTATAATAATATACAGTCTTTCAAGGGTAGTATGGCTGAATCATACATTAGATGGACTTTTAGCTTTTTGTGGAATCTCCAGGCAGACTTCCATAGTGGATGCACGAGTTTGCACATACCCTAAAGACTTTACCAGAAAACTCCTAGAACCTGCAAAATAGCAGGATATAAAATGAATACCCCCAAATCAGGACCCTTCCTATATGCCAACACCTAACAGAGAAAGGAAGTAGGAAATCAATCCAGTTATGATAGCCTCAAAAACCATCTTGGAATAAATACAACCAAAGAAAAAAAGAAATAATATAATTAAAACCAATATTTTGAAGAAAGAAATGAAGATGATACCAAAAATGGAAAGATCTCTCATGTTCATGGATGAGTAGGATTAAAATTATGAAAATGGCCATCATCCACAAATTTCAGTGTTATACCCATTAAAATTCCACAGGGTTCTTCACAGAAATTGAAATAATAATCTCAAATTTCATATGGAAACAAACTCTCAGAATAGCAAATATAATCCTGAAAAATAAAAAATCTGCTGGAGGTATTATCATACCTGATTTTAGATTAGGCTACATAGGTACAGTAATAAAAACAGCATGGTATTTGGATAAAAACAAACACATTGAACAATGACATAGAACTGAGTACCCAGACTTAAATCAACCACCTAATTTTTGACAAAAGAGCCCTAAATACACACTGCAGAAAAGACAGCATTTTCAAAAAAAATTTTTGGTTCTATTTGGATAGTCAAATCTAGAAGAATGAAACTATTTCTTGGTTCAAGTTGGATGGTTAGGCTGGGTATGGTGGTACACGCCTTTAATCTCAGCAGTTGTGAGGCAGAGACAGGAGGACCTCTGTGAGTTCAAGGCCAGACTGGTCTACATAGAGAGTTCCAGGACAGCTGGGGCTACAGGGACACCCTGTCTCAAAAATACCCGCCCCCCCCCAAAAAAAAAGAAAGAAAGAAAGAAACTAGAACTAGATCCCTATCTCTCACTATGTGCCAAATTTAAGTCCAAATGGATCAAGGACCTCAATATAAGGCCCAACACCCTAAAACTGACAGAGGAGAAAGAGGGAATGCACTAGAACTTATAGCCACAGGAGAGGATTTTCTGTACAGGATTCCTATAGCACAAGCAGCTAGAATGTTTTTGACTACAATAGAAAAGCCAATTCAATTTGACCCAAGTATAACCAAAATTTCAGAGTTGATCATATCCAGAGATGACTGATTGAATAGTTGATGGATGCAACCAAGGACTTAAATTTTTTTTCCATATTGCCAAACTGCCAATATTTTGGATTGGTAACTTTGATATCTCTATCAGACTCAATGTCCTAAAGAAAGTTGCATCCATAAATAATGACACTGAAAAATATTTAAAAAAAACAGCTTCTTAAACTGTGACTTATGATCTTATTCAAGGTCACATAACTGAATGTAGGGGTCACTGAAAATTGCCAACAGAAAAGCTCTGTATGTTCAACAACCAACAATTAGTTAAAAATCAAATGTGTCATGAGTTGTCTCTGGCAACACACACTGATGTATCACATGATTTCACCGATGCCTTGGTTTTGAACAAATGTTACACCACGCAAGGCCACTGAGCATTCCTGAAACATCTTGGCTCAGATTCAAGACTATTGTAGCTTACGAACTGTAACAGTTTTAATGGGTGTACATTTTCTTGTTCTTAGAAACATAATGGCTTAATCATAGAAAACAGGGTTTTAAAATTTTTCTACCATCATTCCTCAGCATGCAAGTATTTCTCCAAGTACCAGAACAGGAATGGCATGACATTAGTTTGTTTGAAGAAAGCAAAATTTGACCCTGCAAGTAAAAAGGCTTCAAAGGACTAGAAACAACATGGATCCAGTATAGAACCTAACAAACATTTTTTTTTTATTTTATTTATTTATGTATGTGTATGAATGTACTGTCTGCATGCAGGTTTGTGCACCCGTGTCATGCAATGCTGCGGAGGTCAGAAGAGGGTGTCAGATTCCCTTGGAACTGGAGTTCTCCTGGAATTGGAGTTTCAGATGGTTCTCAGCCGCCATGTGGGTGCCGGGGATTGAACCCGGGTCCTCTGTAAGAGCGGTCGGCACTCTTAACCGCTAGGCCATCTCTCCAGCCCCACACAAACATTTTTAAATCCTGAAGTTCAGCAAAAATATTTTATGCATGATCTAAAACTTGCATTTATAAACATACCATCTGTTAACAGACATGATGTCACTGTTTTAAATTTTGAACTTAAATTAAAACTCCAATTTGTTAGTATGTGGGAGAAAACAGTACAATGGAGTGCTGAGAAGCATCCATTTTCTCTGCTCCATTGATATGTCTGGATTTTAGAAATTCCTAATAGCTTATGTGACACCTCACAGCAAGATCACTCTTCTTTGGCTATTTTTACAATGCTGACTCTTTAAAAGTACTTTGATTTTATTTTTCACGATGAAATATCCATTTGTCAATGACTTAGGAATCCAAGGTAGTAGAAACAGTCTACCTCAAGTAAAGGCAGTAAGTGTAGGCATTGCCTATAAAGAACTTAGAAATGATAATAAAATAAAATTCTAAAATCTATTTTGTTTTACTATCCCCATCCAAAAATTTTAAAATGTTGATGGTGAAACTGATCCTTATAGGAAAAAAAGTATTTGATTAGTATAATTTCCAAATTGGATTGGCTACTGCTGAGTTTCAATCATGTAGTTTAAATTTCAAATTGGAATGTTTTAATAAATTATAGTATTTAATAAATACTATAATTTATTATAGTATTTATTAAATACTATAATTTATTAAAATGTTCCAATACTATAATTATTGTTCCAATACTATAATTATATATATATAAAATGTTCCAATACTATAATTTATTATAGTATTTATTAAATACTATAGTATATTATATACTATAATAAACTATAATGTGTGAATCTGTAATAGGTTTTAGGTTTTCCATGGGAGCAAACTTGTATGTCTGCAGCCCATTATTCTTATGGTTATTATATTTATAAATGTAAATATTTTGTTATGAATAAATAGGTTAATACTAGTTATGTAAGTTATATATTACAGAACACTATAAAGAAAAACTAGAATTTGTGTTCTAGAAAATGACTTGAATATTTACTTTTAGAAACTGATATTCATCAAATGATAAATACTAATTCTTTTTGTATATATTACATGGAACTAGTCTAGAACACCTTTTAGGATCAAGTGTTAGTATTCTTTATCAACTACCTCTTCAAACCTAGGATTTGTCAATGTGCATAGATCAACATTTAGGCTCCTAGAAAAGAAACACACAAACAAAATTAACAATAACCCCAGAATGACCACAATCCATAGGTAACCAGCCAAGATGTTTGATCCTGGAATGTGTTATTACCTTGACTGGCTAGTAACAGGATTTTCAATTCAGTTGAGAAGTAGAAAATTCTTTAATAAGTTAGTTCACAACAGAAACGACTAGAAAACCAAAAGAAATGTCTCATTACAGGAAAAAAAAATATGTTCCTATTGTCTTTTCTTGTCCATAGAAAAATAAAATTAAGTTAAGCTTTTTGTGCATGTAGTGTATATGTTTGTGTGTGCCTCTCGAGACCAGAAGTCAATGTTGGGTGTCTTCCTCAATCACAGTTCATCTTATTTTTTAGCTGGTCCCTCACTGAACCTGGAGCTTGTTGATTTGGATAGACTAACTGTCCAGCATTCCCCAAGGATCTTCCGGTTTCCACCTTCTCAGTGGGGCACTTTACTAACTGATCTATCTCCCCAGCCCCTTAGTCAAACTTTTAAGTTTAGAAAAATTCTTTTAGCAAATTAAGCACTGAAAGATTAGTTTAGTTGTTCATTTCACAAAATTATATTGAGACTACTGTCTATTCATCAATATAAAATTCTGCAGATAACGGAAGTCAGGAAACTACCTAAGTTTTAGTGGAAGAAACACAAAGCATACAGAGATAAGTAATATATACATATATATGTATAATTTACATGTATACAGTGTATCTGATGATAATGAGTACTATGGAACAAAAATAATCTGACAAGTAGATTCAGCATGTGCCTTGCACTTTAATTTTTTAGAGAATTAGGAATTGTTTTCTCACTTTTGTCTTTTTGATACAGTGTTGTTTTGGTCTTAAATGGAAAAAAAAATGACTATATCTCTACTTATTTTCTATTTCTCCTGTTAAAGTAAATGTCCTCCCTCTCCCCACCTGGTAAGGAATGGGCATGTTTGACATAGATTTGATAAATTCATGGCCAAAATTGACTTCAAATCCAGTTGACATTTTTTAATGATACTAGATCAAATAAACTACAGAAGACTTTTTTCTCCTAAATATCAAGGTTAATATATAGAAAATGTGGTTTTCTTTATTTCCTATAAAAATGAAAGAATCTGTAAGATTGTTGATGAATTCAATATATTCAATTTTAATCTTAGACCTTTATAATCTTATTAAATAGTTCTCTGAGGTGAACTGTTGACATTCTATTAGCTCAATATTTTTTAATTTCAAGAAATGTATCCTGAAGTTTACTTTTTAAAATAAGTGTTTATTTTGGTATTAAATTTTACACAGCTTTCAACCCAGTAAAAAGTCAACTTAATTCTTAGGAATTCATTTTGGCACCTGGAGGTTCTCAATTTACATTCATAAATATTACTCGACAGATTCTATTACTTTTAGTTTTTGTTTTTTTTTTTCAATTTAGTTTCCTCTTTGTGTGTGAGAGTGGACTTAGAAGTTCATGGAACATGTGGTTTGGCCGTAGTTTCAAACTATGATTAAATATAGGAGGAAAAAACTAAAAACAAATCAAAACAAAAGACTAGGAATTTTTAAGGAAAGTGGAATTTCATAGACTCCCCTTGGCATGTTTTTCTTTATTTTTATGTCATTTTGATGACAATCTTTTGTCAAAGCTAGAAGTTTACTGTTGTTGGAATCTAGAATTTTTATCACTGCATCATATTTTAATATTTGAGCCTAAGCTCGCCTATAACAACCCTGTATAATCCTAGGATGAAACAGATAAATGGAAAGCTTAGGAATCATTAAAAATTATGCCTGGGTGGAATAATCTCTAAATAGGATTCAAAACACTGTGGGAGTTCTTAGTGTTGGAAGTACTGTCATTCCTACTTCATACCACACTAACTTCGAAGTGTGCATGCAGACAGTACATTCATACACATACAGAAATAAATAAAATAAAAAAAAGAAAATTATTTTAAAAAAAACATGCGGATCCTACTCAATTGAGATATGGCCTTGCCATGTTTGTTAGTTGCTTTTCCATCACTGTGATAATCTCTGGGATAATCAGCTTAAAGGAAGGAACGGTTGATTAGGGCTGATGGTTTCAGAGATTCCAACCATAATCCTTCCATTCCATTGCTTTTGAGCGTGTTGCAAGGCACAGCATCATGAGGGGAGGATGTGGTAGAGGAATCTGCTCCTGTCATGGTGGCCAGGAAGTGAAAGACACAAGAAAAGGCTGCGTGAGCTGCCCGTGTCCTTTTCAACTGCATGCTTGTTGAAGGCCACAAACTTCTTTCCACTAGGCTCCACTTCTTAAAGGTTCCAACACTTCTCTGCAAGTACCCTTAGGATGGGGACCAAACCTTTAACATTTACACCTTTGGGGGATATTCCAGATCCAAACTATGGCAGTCGCTAATAAATTACTTTCTAAAAAATGCATAGACACCAAGGAAAACTCAGGAAACTTTTTAGAAGTCTTTAGAAATCTTACAGAGTGTTATAAATCTACTTTGGTAACACTGATACACAGCGCCACATCTTCTGATCACGTGATTATGATCAGTTTTGTCTAGGCTGTAAGCCACCAAGTCCCAGTGGGCCCCCTGCTTCTGCCTCTCCTCGGTGCTGGGTAACAAGGTGTGTAAAGCAGTATCACACTTCTTTGCTATGTGCATGCTGGAATCTGAACACTGGTCCTCACGCTTGCACGGCAAGATTCTTGAGCATTGAGCCATCTCTCTAGCCCCATATTACCAGTTTCTAAGAAGATAGTTAGTGGTGTGGAGTATATTCATCAAGTCCTGAAGAAGCCCTGCAAAATGGCCCCTTGCAGATCTGAAACTGTGTTCACTAAACAGCTCTTTCCCCCCACCCCTCTCCTCTAGGATCTATAACCAGTCTTCTTTCTCTTTCCCTATTATTCTGTTTTAGGTACTATATATAATTGAAGTCATACAACTGATTTTTGAATAATGATCCTTAATCTAGCAACTTAATTTTTTTAGTTCAGAAATCCTTTGAGATTTAAATACTTTAGTATTTATTTTTGTGTTTAAACACGTTAGTGTTTATTTTGTGTTCATTGTTGTCATTTCTACCTCTCTATTATATTTTCCTCACTGTCTAGTATTCCTTGTGCTGCTCCTGATCTCCTTCACTGTGGTTTTTCACTTTGCTTTAGCTTTTCCATTTATGATTCATTTTTTTTCCTCTGTCTCTTCCCTGAGTCCTACTTCTGTGATCCTCCTCAGAAGTGAGTGTGTTAATGAGGTTTTCATGTGCCCCCTTGCAACAATTTTCTAGATAAGACCTGTGTCATACCTCAGTCTGCACGTCACAGTCACAGTTCCACAGATATATGCTTAAAATAATGGTTCCAGAAAGCTCTCTTAGCTCTAGCTGTTATTTCATGAAACTTGTAATTTTTTCATTGTCAATAAGTTCTGACTCTCAGTGTTATTAATGCTCTGCTAAAGAATGAAATCAAATAAGAAAAGAAATTCTTATAAGCTATAATTTCAGACTTCTCAATCAGTGACACACACACAAAAATTTAAAGTGCATGAAAGAGAAAAACCTTTCTTCCTGTCACTTTGATAACTACTATAATTAAAAACACTTCTGCATACATATGTTTTAATTAAGAATGAAGCCACATGGTTTATAGTTAATAGTACAATAAATGGAAAAGAATAGTGTTGGGGTCTAATGCTCACTCCTTCTCCCTCGATAGCTCCCATCTTCCCTTTCGTGTGAGTTGAGGGGCACAACACATTTTTGTTTCAGATTCAGAATCCGTATAAAACTAGAAAATTATCTAAAATATTACCCTTATGATTTTTTTCTGATAATACTTCCTTTACACTTAAATATACTGACAGTATTTTCTGGAGTGAATCAGTTTGATTTTTGAAATGCACTCTATACTCTATTTCAAAATAGAGACATTTTATATGCTGAGCTATGAACATATAAAGGTTGTTATGATCTGAATTCTCAGTTATTCACTTTATAAAATATTTGAGAAATGAATGTAAGCTATCAAAATTATCAAATTTATTATCAAAAATTATCAAAATTATCCAGAGCCAGACTCTGGAGGAATGCCCTTTGAAAGGTCAGATTCTCCTGCAATCTGACAACACGTTGATACAGAGGACCTGCAAACAAGATTAGGGAACAAGTCAATAATTAATCCAAATTAAAGCAATTAGATTATTTCTCTTCTGTATGTAGTTCACAAATGATGTTTTACCTGTTTCTGGGGGGCCTTAGGGCCTTTCTGTTTTCATGACGTTCTTTTCATTTTAAGCTATCTCATCCTGGCTATTCACTTGTTAAAAGAATCCCAACTAGGGCTGGAGAGATGGCCTAGCGGTTGGGAGTGCCGGCTGCTCTTGCAAAGGACCCGGGTTCGATCCCCAGCACCCACATGGAAGCTGAGAACTGTCTTTAACTCCAGTTCCAGGGGAATCTGACGCCCTCTTCTGATCTCTGTGGCATTGCACGACACGGGTGCACAGACCTGCATACAGACAGTACATTCATACACATACAAAATAAATAAAATTAAAAAAAAAAGAATCCCAACTAGCATCATTTTCCAGGTATATCCATTGGCATAAAAAGGCATAAACTGGTTATTTTGATTATACCCAGATATGGTTAAACCATATATTCTATGAAGAGCTGGAGATAGTATCTTTGATTGTTCATGTTAATTGTCAACTTGACAGAATTTAGAATCACTGGGCGATGAGTCGCTAGGCATGCCTATGGGGGACTATCTTGATGCTATTAATGGACATGGGAAGACCTGCCCACTGTGGATGGTGCCATTCTCTGGCCAGGATCCAGCACTTTGTAACTGGAAAATGGAGCTGAGCAGCAGCATGTGCTCACTGTTCTCTGCTTCCTGATTGTGACTGCAATGTGACCAGATGATTCAGACTGCTGCTGCCTTGACTTCCCTGCAGCAAGCTTTGCTTAGGCTCATTTATCAAAGTGTTTGATTTTCTGTCCCTGCATGGCCAAAGTTACTTTTGCTGCTTTGGCTAGAGAAAAGTGGAAGAAAATTGATGAGCAGAATTTTTTTATGAAATAAGTTATATCAAAGCCATTGAAAGGAAGAGGGCTAGGAATAAAGAATGAAACTGGATATGGAAGATGTGAGAAATAAAACGGAGAGAATGTGCAGTTTCAATCAGGGAGGACAGGAATCAACCAGGTCGATAGTGAGGTCATTTGCATTACTTTTCCTCTTCTGCATGACTCTTCCCTGCTTCAGTTCAGAGGTGTCACTGCTTAGTGATGCATCTCAGGAAGTGTGCAGACATCTTCTTCCTCTAAATATGGCCACTTCTGCTTTCTCTGTAGCACATATATCCAGTCCTAATATCACCCTAGAATCACCTTAGAATCATTAACAAATACTGACATACAGACTTCCTATTCGACCATTATGTTGTAATCTCTAGAAGTGACCAGGCACAGGCTCTTAAAAAGTTGCAGAGTTCTGCATTCTTCAATCCCATCTCCTGTGATCAGAACCACATGACAAAGCTGTCTCAAGTTTTTCATTGCCTCAAATTTCTTTGGATATTGTCATTTCTGATTCTTATCTTTCTTGTGGACTTTGAAAAAAATGTTCTATATTCCTCCCAGGTAATGTCCCTGTCTCTATGCCACATTCAACTACCCACTCTTTGTTCCTTAATCGTGCCTCTTGTCAATATTCTTTCTTATTTCAACTTCTCCTTTCTTTAGCCCAATAAGCACCCAAATAGTTTCTCAAGAAGAAAAAAATTCTTCTTTATCTTCATCAAAATTTCATCGTCATATTTCTTCATCATCAAAATGTCATCATATTTCTTCACCATCAAAATTTTTCTTTATCTTCATCATCATTTCTTTTTCATTCATTGATATATGTGCACTTTGTATTTCACCTTGAACTAAGGCCTCATCGCCAATACCAGTGACTCAAAGGCTGCTGCTGTCTCTGGTGCCTATATCCTTTGACTCATCTCAATCTTCATTCAGCCCAATCTTTCTACACAAGTTGACAGTGCTGGTACCTCTTATCCTCTTGATGCTTTGTCCTGTCTTTGCTTTTGGAAAAGATGGTCCCTATTACAACTATAAACCCCTAAAGTCCCAAATCTCTGATATTTCAAGGCTCATTCCTACTTTCACTGGTTGCTAAAGTTTATTTCACAGACCTAACACTACCCATGTTAATGGTCATTTCCCTTTGTCTAATTAACCTTCTTAGTTTTAAATGCTGTTTATAAAATTTTATGTATGGGATTTCTGAGCCAGGTGTGGTGGTGTACACCTTTGATCCCAGGATTCTGGAGCCAGAGACAGGCACATCTCTGTGAGATAGAGGCCAGCCTGGTCTAAATAGTGAGTTTCAGATCAGGTAGGGAGGGATAGGGAGACCCTATCTCAAAAGACCAAAATATTTTTATTTATAGTATTTTAAGTTAAATTTCAAAAACTTTGTTTTCCATAAAGAATTGTCAACAGGTATGAGGTGACCACTTGCATTTAAGGAGTTAGGGTTGCTGGAAGGTCAAAGTTTGGTTTTCATGTGTCTAGACTGAGCAAATTTGTAACAAGAAGCATAACAGGGGGTGTGAGCTGATAACCATTTCACTTTGAAGAATGCTACGTAAAATATGGTTGTGTGCTACTGGCATGGACTCATGAAAAAGGCAAAGACATGCTTTAATTGCATCATTTGGATATATCTATTTCTCTATTCAGAGCATTAGAAGTCAGATGAAGTTGAGACGCCTACAGACAGCAATATTTGAGAATTGAAGGGAAAGATAAGACTTAGAGAGTGGAATATTTGATACCATATCAGTAGATTACAAGTTATATTTATCATGCATAGAAAATAGAAGATATATTATAAAAGGAAATTAAATAAACCTATCAATTATAGCATTCATGAATTAATTGTAGTTTCTCTCCATTCCTGTTCCTAGCCTGGAAATTTTGCCTTGTGACCCTGCCTATGGCATTTGAAGTTTCTATTTATGATGCTTGATATTTTTTATTTCTTCTAATAGGAGCTGGTACTGTTAAAAACTTAGTTGTTTTCAGGGCTGGAGAGATGGCCTAGCAGTTAAGAGCACCGACCGCTCTTGCAGAGTACCTGGGTTCAATCCCCAGCACCCACATGGCGGCAGAGAACTGTCTGAAACTCCAATTCCAGGAGAATTCCAGTTCCAGGGGAATCCGACACCCTCTTCTGAGCTCCGCAGCATTGTACAACACGGGTGCACAAACTTGCATGCAGACAGTACATTCATACACATACAGAAATAAATAAAAAAATAAAATTAAAAAATTAAAAAAAATAAAAAAAATAAAAATTTAGTTGTTTCTTTTAGGTCAATTCTTGTCCTAAGGAAATCCATACAGTAGAAGGAAAGAACTGGCTTCCACAAGATGTCCTCTGACTTCCACACACTTGTCATGGCTCTCTCTCTCTCTCTCTCTCTCTCTCTCTCTCATGCATGCACAAAATATTTAAAAATTAAGAAGAGAAAATAATTTAAGAAGTGAAGATAGGACAAGCCAAATAAATAAAGTATTCTCTTTTTGTGTCATCACCACCACCATCATCATGATCTCTAACATTTTTGGAGTGCAAAGTTTGTGCAAGCTTTGTGTTAAGTGCCTCAGATTCTATGACAATGTTGTTGTGATACTTTGCAATGCATATTCCATTATTTAGAATATGTTTTACAGAGAGAGGAGGCAATTTGGCACCTGGGGAATAGGTGAGCACAACACCAGGTGTACTCATCACTCCCCTGGGCATGGTCTGTTGCTTGCCAGCCAGCCACACCTGGCCTAGCGTGCACAGTGGTGGGTCAGAGTCACCCAGCCAGCCCAACACCCACCAGGTCCAGAGAGAGGAGGCAGTGTGGCACCTGGGGAATAAGACTTCTGGAGAACCTCCAGACCAGAAGGGAAGAGCCAGCGGAACCTCCAAATATATAACCAAAGGGAAAACTGGAAACCTAACACAACCAGCCCTCCACAAAACAAGAAGACACTGAACATATCTGTAGGAAACAAGCAAATTAACATTTCAAAGCAGCAAAGAAGCATTTGAGATTCCCACCAAAATACAAACAATAAAACAAACCCACATGTCAAAAACACAAAGAAAAACAACATGGAAAACACATAAATCACCAGATGCTACCAGTCCTATAGAAGACCCCTACAATGAGATCTCGCTGGAAGGAACCCAGGACGTGGATCTTAGAAGAACAATCATAGACACAAAGAAATCAAAGAATATAAAAAACAAATCAGAGAACTAAAGTGAGAGAATGAAAAACTCATGAAGGAACTGGAGGGAAAGAATGACAAACTCCGGAAGGAAATATAAAGACTGAAAAGATCCCATGTTGGAATGAAAGGGGAAACAGACCAGCGAAACAAGGAGCTACAAGAAGAGAGTGACAATCTCCAAAAGGAAGTGGAAATACTAAAGAAATCACAGGATGAAAGGAAAAAGGAAATCGAACACTCACCCAATCAACAGGAAAGGATGGGAGAAAGCCTCAAAAGCAGATTGGATGAAGCAGAAAATAGAATTGGAAGATAGCAAGGAAAAACTAGAAAGCTCAAACAAAGATTATGAAAAAATTTAAAGAACACAAGAGGGGAACAATCAGAAAATTTGGTACACTATGAAAAGACCAAACCGCCACAACATAAGGATAGAGGAAGGAGAAAAATCCTATGATAATTCTATTGGTCAGATCTTCAATAGAATAACAGAAGAAAATTTTCCTAAACTGGAAAGAGACAAACCCATGCAAATACAAGAAGCACAAAAACTCCAAATAGACAAGATCAGAAAAGAAATTCTCCACACTATATCATAGTTAAAACACTAGACACCCCAAAACAAAGACAAGATACTGAAAGACACAAGAGAATAACAGCAAGTTACATATAAAGGGAAATCAATCAGAATTACAGCTGACTTCTCAGTGCAAACTATGAAAGCCAGAAGAATGTGGACTAATGTAGTCCCAGTACTAAATGACTATAGATGTCAACCCAGATTACTATACCTGGCAAAAATATCAATTATAGTTGAAGGAGAAAGAAAAAATTTTCATAACATAAACAAGATGAAAGAATATATTTCCAAAACCCAACCCTTCAGAAAATATTCAAAACAATTCAAAGGACAGAGGAAAGGAGCACTTATGCCCAAGCATCTAGAGAGAGAAATTAATAAAATTATAGCTGTGAAAATACAAATCTAGACCAAGAATGCAAACAGAAAATAAGATGAAAGGAAGAAACACACATCTCCCAACAATAACCTTAAATAATAATGGTTTAAACTCCCCAATCAAAAGACATAGACTGGGAGAATGGTTTAGGAAATAGAATCCATCTATATGCTGTATACAAGAAACCCATCTCTCCTGATGACACTTTTGAGAAAAAAAAAAAAGAAGAAACCCATCGCATCCTCAAGGAAAGGCACCAGCTGAAAGTAAAAGGATGGAAAAAAATATTCCAGGCAAATAGTACCAAAAAGCAAGCATGAGTTGCCATTCTAATATCAGACAAAATAAACCTCAAAGTAAAACTAATCAGAAAAGACAGAAAGCCATTACATCCTTATAAAAGGGAAAATTAATCATAAAGATTTCACAATCATAAATATATATGAACCAAACTCTGGTGCACCGAACTTTATAAACACAATCCTGCAAGACCTTAAGGCACACATTAATCCCAGCATGATAATAGTGGGGGACTTCAATACCCCACTGAGCTCTTTTGATAGATCAACTAGACAAAGCATAAACAGAGAGACATCTGAACTGAACGATACATTACTCCAAATGGACCTCACAGACATCTACTGAATATTCCACCCAAACACCAGAGAATATACTTTCTACTCAGCACCCCATGGAACATTCTCCAAAATCGACCACATACTGAGACACAGAAAAGAAACTCAACAAATACAAAAGGATTGAAATTATTTCATCCATTCTGTCAGACTACAGTGTAATAAAGCTCAATATCAACACCAGGATAAGCCCTACTATCTACAAGAACACATGGAGACTAAACAACACACCCCTGAGTAATGAATGGGCCAAAGAAGAAATAAAGAAAGGAATAAAACCATCCCTGGAACTAAACGGAAAGAACACACACACACACACACACACACACACACACACACACACTCACCACAAAGCAATCTTAAGAGGGAAATTTACAACCCTGGGTCCATACATTAAAGAAACAAAAAGAGCACAAACAAATGATCTAACACTGCAGCTAAGAACACTTGAGAAACAACACCAAATGAACCCTAAACCCAACAGGAAGGAAGAAATAACAAAAATCAGAGCAGAAATCAATGAAATAGAAAGAAAGACAATAATACAAAGAATCAGTGAATCCAAAAGTTGGTTGTTTTAAAGGATAAACAAGATAGACAGACCTCTAGCCCAGTTAACCAAAAGAAAAAAAGAGCAACTCCGAATCAATAGAATTTGTGATGAAAAGGGAAATATCACAACACAATGGACAGCAAGTACTTCAAAAACTTATACTCTACTAAAATTGAAAACCTAAGTGAAATGGATGAATATCTGAAATCCTGGAATTCACCAAAGCTTAATGAAGAAGAGACTGACAACTTAAACAGACCCATAATATTTGAAGAAATTCAAAATGTAATAAAAAAAATCCTCCAAACCAAAAAAAGCCCAGGCCCAGGTGGTTTCATAGCAGAAGTCTATAAAACTTTAAAGATGACTTACAGCCATTACTACTCAAAATATTCAGAAGGATACAAACAGAGGGAAATATCCCAGATGCCATACCCAAGCCAGGCAAAGACACAACCAATAAAACAAAACTATAGGCCCATCCCATTAATGAACATAGACGCAAAAATATTCAACAAAATACTTGCAAACCACATACAAACCCACATCAAAAAAATCATCCATCATGACCAAGTTGGATCCATACCAGAGATGAAGGGATGCTTCGATGTATGAAAATCATAAATATCATAAAACACATAAATGGGCTGAAAGACAAAAACCACATGATCATCGATCATCTCAATTGATGCAGAAAAAAGCCTTTGACAAAATCCAGTATCCCTTCATGCTTAAAGTCCTAGAGGGAATTGGACTGGAGGGAACATTCCTCAAGATAAAGCCAGATACAACAAATCCAAAGCCAACATCATCCTAAATGGAGAAAAGTTAGAAGCATTCCCCTTAAAGGCAGGAACCCTGCAAGGCTGCCCCTTATCACCATTCCTCTTCAATATAGCACTTGAAATGCTTGCTAGAGCAATAAGGCAAAAAAGGGAAATTAAAGGACTACTAATTGTAAAAGAGGCAGTCAAGCTATCCCTTTTTGCAGATTATATGATAGTTTACCTAAGGGATGCTAAAAACTCCACCAGAAACTCCTAGAAATAATAGACTTTCAGTAAAGTGGCAGGATACAAAATTAACCTGAAACAATCAGTAGCCTTTCTTTACTCCAACAACAATAACAGAAGAAGGAATAAAAGGAGAACTTCTCACTCACCATAGCCTCAAAAACAACAAAATACCTAGGAACAAACCTAACCAAAGACACCAAAGATATCTACAACAAAAATATTTAAACTCCTGAAGGAGACTGAAGAAGACACCAGAAGATGGAAAGACCTCCCAGGCTCATGGATTGGAAAATTTAATATAGTAAAAATGTCCATTCTACCCAAAGTAATATATAGATTCAATGCAATCCCAATTAAAATCCCAAGAGCTTCTTCACAGACTTGGAAAGAAAATCCTTAAATTCGTATGGAAAAACAAAAGACCCTGAGTAGCCAAAGCAACCCTGAGTGAAAAGAGCAATACAGTGGGGATCACTATACCAGACTTCAAACTACATTACAGGGTTATAGTCATAAAAACAGCCTGGTACTGGCCAAAAAAGACCTGTAGACCAATGGAACAAAATTAAAGATTCAAACTTGAGCTCATACAATTTCAGCCACCTCATATTTGACAAAGGGGCCAAGAAGAAACAATGAAGGGAAGACAGCATCTTCAGCAAATGGTGTTGGCAAAACTGGATCACAACTTGTAGAAGAATAAAATTAAATCCCTACCTCTCACCCTGTACAAAAATCAACTCCAGATGATTCAAAGTCCTCAGTGTGAAACCTGAAACTCTGAAGGTGATAGAAGAAAACATTGGCAGCAACCTACAAGACATAGGCATAGGAAAAGTCTTTCTAAATCAGACAGCAGCTGCACAGGAAATAAGGTTGACAATTGACAAGTGAAGCCTCATTAAACTCAAAAGCTTCTGTACAGTGAAAGAAACAAAGTAAAGTGAAGGGAAAACCCACAGAGTGGGAAGAAGCCTTCACCATTGATACATCTGACAGAGCATTAACTTCCAGAATATATAAATTACTCAAAAAACAAAGAAGAAAACAAATGACCCACTCAAGGGATGGAGTAAAGAGCTGAACAGAGACTTCACAGGTGAAGAAGTAAAAATGGCTGAGAAAAATCTTAAAAAGTGTTCAACATCATTAATAATTAAGGAAATGCAAATTAAAATCACTCTCAGATATCATCTCACTCCAATAAGACTGGCTAGGATCAAGGAAACAAATGATACCAAATGCTGGAGAGGTTGTAGGGAAAGGGGAACACTCATCCACTGCTGATGGGAATGTAAACTCATATAACACTATAGAAAGCAGTGTGGAGAACCCTTAAAAGACTCAAAATGAGCCTACCACCTGACCCAGTCATGCCACTCCTGGGTATATACCCACAAGACTCATCCTACCTCAGAGATACATGTACAGCCAAGTTTATTGCCACTCTCTTCATAACAGCAAAGAGTTGTAACCAACCCAAGTGCCCCTCAACAAATAAGTGGATAGAGAAAATGTGGTACATCTATACAATGGAGCTCAATTCAGTGGTAAAGAAAGATGACATCATGAACTTTGCAGGTAAATGGATGGAACTAGAAGATACTATACTGTGAGGTAACACAGTCCCATAAAACAAACGACAAATGATATCCCTCATTTGTGAATGCTAGCATCAAGTAAGGCAATCTGAGTAATGTTAATGTTATATTTATCTTTATCTAAAAGCAACTGTGCTCTTAGAATGTGAATCATTTAACGGGCTCTAGAATTAACCTACTACATTTTTTCAGACTTTATAATTTTGGTACAGGATAGAGGGTATGTTTGCATATTTTAGAGCAATATAAAATTAAAAGGGAAAAATGTGAATCCCAAAATATGACCTGGAAATAACAAAGTTTATTTTCAGATGACATGATTTTAGTACATGTGTGACATATATAAATGAATATGTTGAAACAATGTGGATTGGAGAGAACAACAACAAAAGAACTGGAACAGGAAACTGGCTGAAGCAGTAGAGTCCCCTCCCCCCCAAAAAAATAATTTTCTGCTTTGGAAAACTTTGAAAAGACTCAGAAGGGGAAACAAGACATGAATGGCAGACTGCATGAACTTGGGAGGGGTGGAGGGCATTGAAGGGGAAATGAGTCTGGATTGAACTGAGAAGTGGTGCATGAAATGCACAAAACTTCAATAAAAGATTAAAAAATATGCCTTTAATCGTAGCACTTGGGAGGCAGAGGCAGGCGGATCTTTGTGAGTTCAAGGCCAGCCTGGTCTACAGAGTGAATTCCAGGACAGCTGGGGCTACAGGGAGACCCTGTCTTGAAAAGACCAAAAAAAAAAAAAAAAGATTAAAAAATAAAAAATAGTCAATTTTCCAATGTATCTGGGAATTACTATCTAACTTTCTTAAGTTCCTCTGCCATGCAAGACTTACCTCAGCTGTGTTTCTGAATTTCAAATTAACTTTATTGGAGCATGATGAGATTATAACATGTAAAAGTTTTAAATTTTTTAAGAGCACTGACTGCTCTTGCAGCGGACCCGGGTTCGATCCCCAGCACCCACATGGTGGCTATGAACCGTCTGTAACTCCAATTCCAGGAGAACTCCAGTTCCAGGGGAATCTGAGACCCTCTTCTGACCTCTGCGGCATTGCATGACACGGGTGCACAGACCTACATGCAGACAGTAGATTCATACACATACAAAAATAAATAAAATTTTAAAAAAAGATAATCTTAAAAAAAAAGTTTTAAAATTTTAAATTAAGGGCCTTTTTAAACAAAATACATGACTTTTTAAGTTTTATTGAGATATGAAATGTATTTATTCATATATTTACATATCCTAGTGAAGAAATTAAATATTTTGTATGAAAATGTTCTATAATGTTAACTTTTATCTCTCCCCCCAGAATCATAAGTCCAAATCTAACCTAATTACCAATATTCTGTTATGGTGATGAAGGCAAAACTGGACATTATGAGGAACCAGATTTCAATAATGGGAAGAGTACCCTTAGCAAAGTTTCCAGAGAGCTGCCTTGACCTTTCTGCCTTGTGAGGAGGCAACATCTATGGACCAGAAGCCCCCACCAGACCCTGCCTGTGAGCTTCCACCTTGGATTATATGGCCTCTAGACCTGTGAAAAATAGAGTTCTGTTGCTCCCCCCAAAAATATGTTATTTAGTATCAGCTCATTATTAAATGTCAATAAAGGCCATCATCTGTGACTGCAATCCAAGAGATCCTAACCATAATGACCATCAAATGCTGCTGTGCTCAAACTATACGATGCCATAAAACTTGCCAAACAAGTCACTGTTTGCTAACTGGATATGATCTCAATTTCCTCAATCATTTGAGGTGACTGATACCCAAAGCTTGCTACTGGACAATCTGTTCTCATATCCTTGTAGTTACCACTTTTGTAAGTTAAGCATATATACCTAACAACAGTTTCTGTTTATTCCCAATTTTGTGGGTGACATTTGTGCATATTTTATTTATATGACATAATTAAATACCGTGTAAATCCATGATGTATAGGGATTAATAAGATGTTTTATGAAAACAGTTAAATTTACAAATAACTTTGTAAAGATGATTTATTTTACAAACTACCATTGAATTAGTTAAGGAAAAGACATTAATAGAATTTATTTTTTTAATTGATTATTTATTATTTTTTATGTGTATGAGTGTACTGTCTGCATGTAGGTTGGTGCACCCATGTTGTGCAATGCCGCAAGGTCAGAAGAGGGTGTCGGATTCCCCTGGAACTGGAGTTAAAGATGGTTCTTAGCTGCCATGTGGGTGCTGGGAATCGAACCCAGGTCAAAAACTTAACCGTTTCTGATTCCTTAGTTATTGGTGCCCCTGGAGTTTGATTGCAGAATTTCCACCAAAAATTCAGTATAGTACTTTTCACAATACAATGTGTTTGCTAAACATGTCTTTTACTAAGTTATGAATACTTTGATTAACTCTTGATTCTCATTTATGACTTTGAAATATATTTTAGTTTTTGTGTTTTAGTAAATACAAGTCTGATAATCTGATAATTTACGACAGCCTAATGATAAGATCTAGTACTGTGCAACTTTGGTCCCAGGAATGTTAAACATTTGCTGCCCATACTCTCTTCTTCCATGGACAGAACCTTTACAAATGTCACAAGAAACAAAGCTTTTTACCTCTTTTGATTAATAATACAGTCTTTATCTTGAAACAATAAATAGTTTATTTTTTCTGAAACGTTCCCACTTATAACTTTTGTTATGGTATGCAAGGAAGCATATTAAACACATATTATATAGTAGAGATTATTTAAATATTTTATATAACATGTTATTGTCACAGTGACCTTTAGACCTGGCACTGCCTTCATTTTATGGGTGAGAAAACTAAAATTCCAAGGAAAGAAAGAATTGTGCTATGTTACACATAAAATACAGATTTGAACACCATTTTGTCTCATTTAGAATTCCATAGTTTTTCTGGTGTGTCATGGCATCAAATCACCAAATAAAAATTACATGATATGCCGGGTGTGGGGGCACACGCCTTTAATCCCAGCACTCTGGAGACAGAGGCAGGTGGATCTTTGTGAGTTCAAGGCCAGCCTGGTCTACAGAGTGAGTTCCAGGACAGCTGGGGCTACAGGGAGACCCTGTCTCGAAAAGACAAAAATAAATAAAGAAATAATAAAATAAAATAAAAATTACATTATATAAACAAACGGCAAGAGTTTGAAGGTAGTATTTTTGCATAATCGACTGGTTTATATTATATGTTGATATTAGCACATATGTGTTTCTGGAAATTCTGTACCTGCAGATTCGTTTGCTGCAACATGTTATATAAGATAAAAAGAAATTTCATATAAAGCTGCCCCTGTGATTTTCCACCATTACCTCCTATCATGCCAGGTCCTCCGTCTACTCTTACATGTTCCACTGGATGCATCCAATTTTGTTTTCAACAGAACTGTCATGTTCTTATTGTGTGGTGCTGACAGTCAATAATATAACTTGTTTCGATGAGCAGTCCATCTTATGGTCTCACTAGTTCTTTTAATTCTTGTAACTCCAGCAAACTATGGAGAAAACAAGCAGCAGACAGTGGTTGATTTCACATTCGTGTCTGGAGAGAGAGGCTTTTAGACATAGAAAACATTCTATGTTTTACCATGCTTTTCAAGCCAACATGTATAATCCACAAAACCTTTTGTTTTTTTCTGTAACAAGGGGAAGAGGAATTTCTCCCTTTCCTTAATAAGAGTTGTAATCAAGGGACTCCATGGGGGTTAGATCCAAATATTAGGTAGATCTGTTTTGCCTTTTTCTGATATGAATATTCTATTAGTACTGAATAACAAAAATAGACTTTAGAAGGGTAAAGTTGCAGAGCCTTGGGGAAGAAAATGACTTGTGTAATGAAAACGCTACCGGGCATTTAACTAAAGCAGCTCTGGCAGGGACAATTATAATATAATTTATCACCAGAAAGCACACTACGATTCAGAATACATAATTATTGTATCAGTACACTGAGAGCACAGGCAAAACTCATTTGAATTAAGAACCAAAAATATAAGTCGCAAGGAAATTATGAGGTGGTAAACAATCAGCAAAATTCAGAAGAATGCTCTAAAACTAAACAAATTGTTAAAATTCACTGAAAGTTTCAGAGTAAGGAAAGAGTCTTGAAGGTGTAAATGTACCCCAAAGAGAATAAAATCTTCCACTTTTTTCTTCTTTTAAAGAACTTTGTATTTAGGTTTCATACCCCCAAAGTAAAAATATTTCCATTTGCTGAGAGCCTCAAGAACATTTTCTACATGCACTGTACACTGCAATGTTTAAGTGTTCTCTACTATAGTCCCATTCCATTTTTTCCTAAGGCAATTTGTGATGTATATAAACCACCATTAATCTAAGTCCTAACCCTGAAGCATGTCTTATTCTAAACAGTAGAGTCTTATTTTCTATTCCTGGCAGATAATCAAGAGCTTTGGAGATAGCCTAATTTGTTTTGAGAGTCACTCGGATTTCTTTCATCAACCAAAAATAGAGATGATTGGATCTTAAGAGGCTAGGAAACCCAGAGTGTAATGTGATGGCCCTGAGACCCCATGAGAAAATCACATACACTGTCTGATCATTAGTGCATGGGTTGGGGTTGTTCAATTTGATGGCTGTGTGGCAAGGGACACAGTGCAAGACAGAGGATACCTCTCTTTGAATGGTTGATCAAAGCATTACTTCTTACCACATGAAAAACAACAACATAAAACAAAAAGTGTTTATCAGCCAGTCCCATGCTATATATCCAGTATGAAGTAAATCAAGTATTTTTAAATATTTTATTTATTATTTTAATTATTTCTGTGTATGAGTATATTGCATGTATGTAAGCACACCCATGTTGTGCAGTGTCTGTAGAGATCAGAAGAGGGGGCAGAAAGATTGTAAGTGCCAGGGCTGGTGCATGAATGCAGAGAAGCAGTGACTTACAATTGACTGTAAGCTTTCACATGCAAACTTGTGGCAATGTTGGCATCAGGCAGGAGACCCATGCCAACTGGGACAAGGTCTCAAAGTGGAGCAAGAGAAATGGGTGGGGGACTGACCCTGGACTGAGAAATACAAGAGATTGAGCACTGTTGGGTGAGGAAGAGTATGCCTTACCTAGGATTCCTAGATGTGGATATGCTGACTAGACTCCAGCAGATCTATTTGCACAGAAGGACGTCTGGGTTTGGGAGCTTGACTGGATACAACTTAGATTGAATGTTATAATGCATGGGTGCTGATGGGGAGTTGGGGCACGCAGAGGACTGGGTTTGATTGGGAACCATTGTATGAGATGTACAGATAATTAAAAAAGTGATGCTTTGCATGGTTATCACCAGGTTTAAGTGTGCGGAGACTAATCTGTACTCAAGGTCACAGGTGTGATCAAATAGGAGGCATTTGTGACCCCCTGAGTAGCATTGATCAGGGACACTGTACTGCCTCTTGCTTCAGTTGAGCCTGCCCTTCTTGATGGCAGAGTCCCTGGTCAGGGGTACTAAATTTTAAAGATATGTTTAAGCACAGCATCATTTTGGATCTCACCACTGTTTTGCCTTTAGAAACCTTGCTTATTCATAAGTCATAAGGATAAAAAAGTTTGCCTAATGCAATATCCCTGTGCCTTTTAAAGACTAAACTCTCCAGAAGGAACTTGCCTCCCTGATCTCCATCTAATTTAAAATTCTTTCTTAGGCAATACTTTCGTGTTTATTTCATCTGGATAGCACAGTATCAAGCTTATATACTGCTTAATGAAGTGAGCCCTATCTTGGTTTGTGTTTCTCAATTCTGTGCACAGCTGGAAGTTTCTTCTTTGCCTCTCTCATATTGTCTGAGTTAAACAATGTCCCTGTGATAGTTAAGATTGATTGTCAAATTGGCAAAAATCTAGAATCTCCTAGGAGACAAGCATCTAGCTATGAGTATGAGGAGGTTATCCAGATGGATTTATTGACAGGAAGATCCACCTTAACTATGAGTGGCCCCATTTCATGAGCTGAATAAACAGAGAGACTGTGCTAAGCAGGAACATTTATCATCCTGTTTCCTAGCTGTGACTGCAATGTGGCTGGCTGCCTTACTCTCAACTCATCATGACTTCCCTGCCAGGATGGATTATATCCTTGAACCATGAGCCAAATAAACCCTTTCTCCCTTAAGTTGCTTTTGTTAAGGGATTTTATTATGGCAACAGAAACATTACTAAGATAGGCCTTATCAAGTGAATATAAATTTCTCATAGTGTTCTACCTTAAGTTTTTTTAAAAAATAAATTCTTCATCTTGTCTTAGTTCCCTCCCATGAACAACACTAAGCACATTCACTCCCGCACAAACCGCCACACTCATACCTACCTCTAGGATGCAGAAGAATTCCTCCCAGACTGGAGAAAAAAGCAGAATATGAAAAAGGCTTGCAGCTTGGGCATTGTACCTAACAAAGTATCAGTGATGCTCTAATTCAAGGATCATAGTGCTGAGAAGGGCCCACAGTGAGATTCACAAAATAAAGCCAATTAAAGTCTGAAGGTAGAAAACAAATCATCTCTGGCACATCAGACATTATGTATCTTTTATATACACTGAAAACCACTCGATAAAAATTATTGTCTAGGGCCTGGAAAGATGGTTCAGCTGTTAAGAGCACTGGCTGCTCTCCAGAGGACCCAGGTGGTACAAAGTGATGCTAATGCCCTCACTTGGAGGTTAGAGAACAACTTTGCGCAGTCAGATCTCTCATTCTACATTTACCAGGTTCCAGGCATTGAACACAGGTCACCAGGCTTGGGTGGCAATCACCGTTAGGCACTGAGCCATCTCTGGCCTATTAGAATTATTAAAATGAAAATTTCTGTTTTGTTTTTTGAAACTTAATGGTTTTTGAGTGCTTTAGTGAAGGACAAAAGGAGGTTTGAGGGTCATAAAATCATTTTTAGAACATTTTTCATCATTTTGTTCCTCTCCAAAGCATAGTTATATCTTCCCATTTTCATAGACTAAAAATATTTGGGAGAAAAGTACAAATTTCTGCCTTTGTGACAGTATGATTTGTGAAAGAGAATAAAGGTACGTGTGTTGTTCTGTTCTCTAGTTCAAACCTCTTAATTATTTCTTACTTTATATGTCTGTCTTAAGAAGATTAAGTCTTCATGTGTAATATCAAGTGTCACGAAAACATATATTTAGGGGTAACTCAGCAGTTTCAATTGTAGTTTTATGTTCCAGTGATGTTTCCTAGTACATACCTTAAAAATCCTTAAAGTCCAACTCCAGTTCCAGGGGAATCTGAGACCCTCTTCTGATCTCTGCGGCATTGTGCGACACGGGTGCACAAACCTACATGCAGACAGTACGTTCATACACATATAAAAATAAATAAATAATAATAAAAAAATTTTTTAAATCCTTAAAGTCCAAAATCCTATTATGAGAATTATAGTGATATTCACTTCTCTGTAGGGTTCTAAGAGATGAGGTTATTTTTTCTTTTTTACTTAAAAAGCTGTCTTGAGAGTTATGAGCTGCTCCAAACTCTTTATTTCAAGTGCTTTGAACTCTAGTCCTCTCATTAGAAGGAAAAATAAAATCGACCATAATCTATAACAATTCATTAAACCCTTACCATTGTCCTGTGATAGGTTTCCCTTCAGATGAGGGAAGTAAGTGAAAGGAGACTAGGCAATGTAAATTACGCTGCTGATAGGCAGCACAGCTCAGTTTTGAACCCATTTGGACTGGCTCTAGACATTCAGCTGTTGAACACTCTACATGTTTGACTCAAATTACTATCACCTGCTTAATGTCTTCCTCCAAATGTAGGTTTAATAAAGTTGCCATTTACTTGCTCCAAGGGCCTACTAGCACGTTGCATATTTCGAAGAAACAAATGCCAAATCCATAACAATGTCAAGTAATAATTACCATTGGTTTACCAATGAGGAAATCAAGACTGGCAAAACAAAACAAAACAAAACAAAACAAACAAAAAACAAACAAACAAACAAAAAACCTCTAAGAGGATTCTTTTATTCAGGTAAGTGAAAAACATACAAGGTTTAACTGGGACAACTTCAACCCCAAATTTCTTCTCATGTCTTTGTATATCACACTATCTAACTCTTGGGGGTGGGGCTGAATCAACAATAAGAAAGGAAAGGGAAGAGAAAGCCAGGTGTGCTGGTGCACACGTGCTAACTCAGAACTTGGAAGGCTGAGGTGAGAGAATCAAGAGTTCAAGGTGAGCCTGGATGCACAGTGAGTTCTAAGATGGTGGAGCTGTATAAAAAGACCATTCTCTAAACAAATCAAGAGAAAGCAAAAGGAAAGCATGGGCAAAACTTGCCCCTTAATGGATTGTTTATCAAAGCACATTAGCTGCAAAGCCTTTAACAATGCTTTATACAAGTAGTTATCCAGCACCGAAGCTGGTGACAGCCATGGTCTGGAGTCCTCGAAGGGTGCTAGTGATGTAATGATGATGGGGACAGTGGTGAGGGTGATGAAGGCGGTGGTGGAAATGTTGGTAATTATGATGATTCCTGTTTTCCAGTCTTCCTTGTTGTCTACAGTTGATGCTTTCTTTTCTCATAGGGAAAATAGATGCAGCCAGTTACATATTTTTCCATCTCTAAAGCATTGGTGGAGGTGATGCTGCTAATGACTGATGATGATGAATAGTGCTCGAAAACAAACAAAAAAGGAGAGTAATGTTCCACTTGAAGTACATAATGTTGCTTTCCTCAATTAGGCCATTAGCCTCTGTGTGAAAAATTCACTCAATTCAGTTACAAAACGGCAGATATTGATTCAGTGCAGTCATTAAGGTAACACTACAAAAGCTAGTTCACAGTTGTTTATTTCTTTTACTTTTTGAACTTTTTACTTTTCAATGTGTCTTTGACACTGAGTGAAATATCTGTAAACAGGAAAGGGCTAACATGAGTTCAAATTCTGGAAGTAGACCTGGATGGAAATTATCAATACTTTGTAATAGAAAATAAAAACAAGTAAGCCATTTGCTCTGATTCTTTATAGCTTCAGAGCTAAAATGGAAAAATTCATATTCTACCAGATGGTGATAATTAAGATAGTAATTATTAAATTACAAATTATCACTGTAATAGGAATATCTATTAAGTCAGAAAATCACCATCAACACTGATGTTCAATGCAATTTATCCTATTACATTAAATTGTATTCTTCTTAAAGTAGGAAATTAAAAAGGAAGTGGAAAATCAGACATTTGTTACCATTCATGGTCAGCTTCAGGCACAGCCACAGGGCATAGCTACATAAATAATGGCCTCTCGCTGTCCAGACAGGAGGGTGACTCATTTGCAGACTGGCCCACTGAATTGAATGGTAATTACTGGAAAATTTCACAGTTTTCTGCCTCATGTTGTGAATAAAAAGAAGGAACAAATGCATGCTTAATGAACAGCTAACACATTTGTTTTGCTACTTCGAGTGGCCTAATCTAATGTTTCAATCTTTTGATCAATAAAAGCTCCAAACACCTTGCACTAACTCTTAAACATAACAAGAAAAGGAAATGGATTCAGCAAGGTACATTAGGACAGCATGTGAACAGAAGGAAAACTGAAGTCCATTGTCCCTAAGTGTCCTTACTTATTTCTCTGTCCTTCCTGACTTCCTTTATTCTTTTAAAAAAGTAGTTATTGAGATACCCAGTACTTACCACAAGTACACAGACTTGCACACTGCACTACCATCACATTTTAAGAAGCTAGGGCAGCCTATACGGATGTATGGCAGTATTTAGTGGCTAGGGTTCAAATGAAGCAGCTCAAATCATTGCGCAGGTGAGCCTAGATGAAGACTTCCTCCTGGGGTAAGGAGTGGGCACTGACACCAGTCTTGAGTCTCACCAGGATCTCAAATCTATTTACAACTCCTTTTGTGTCTTAATTTCTTTAGCATATATTGTTTTTCTCTTTGTGTTGTTCTTAACAGACTATATTTCATTTCTCAAATTCCAAAAGAACTTTAGCCTCATCCTAGTTATATTTTGATTGCCCTAGTCTTCTAAAAACTCCAATCAGAAATTAATCTGTTGATGTTTCTCCCCACTTTTATTCTTTCCTGGCATTCTAACAATCGTTTTCATATAATTCCATGGCCATATAGAATATTCACTCTATCTACAATTATGGTTTGAAAGCTATGCATTCTCCCACATTCCTGTTTTCCAGTCATCCTTATTGTCTATAAGTTGATGCTTTCTTTCCTCGTAGGAAAAACAGGTGCCACCAGTTACATACTCTTTCCATCTCTAAAGCACATGCTCTAGGTCAACAAATACTCTTCCCTCTACCCTCATCCATCTATACCCTCTCTTTTTTCAAGAGAGACTATAGCTATTGTCCTTGTTAAAACCATATCTCCCAATATCTCTCCCATCTGCTTAAGAGCTTTAAACAAGGAAACATTTTTTCCTTCCTTTCCCCTGTAAACATGAATATTTTCGTGGCTTTGAAACTATATGATGCCTCCCTCCAAGATGAGGCTGAGTTCTCATTCCCTGCAGCTATGACCAAGTTGCCAAAAGTATTCTCCTTATTTTGCTGTCTCAATTTCTTCATTCCTAATCTTCAGCCAACACTTTAGTCTGCATTAAGATGTCAGCATGCTAACAAAAGAGGGCTCATCAAGGTCACAATAGCTTCATGTCACTCAATATTGTTTTCCAATTTTTCTTGCATTTAATTTCTCTCCGTAAAGCTTTCCTTCTTTGGAATTGTATTATATCAATTTTCTTGACATTCTTCATACATTGGGCCACCATTTCTTGATCATTGCATGATAATTCTCTTCTACTTCTAACGTAGTTGTTGATCTTCAAGGCCAGATCGAAGCTTCCTTCCTCTTAGTTGTCCAACCCTCCTAAACAATCTTGTGGCTTCATTTACCATCCACATCTGCACTGGATCAACCTAAGGCAAGAATTCCCCTTAACTATCTCTTCCTTTTTCTGCTTTGTCAGTTCCTCATCTGGATCTGGCCACAGTTCTACTTCTAGGTAAGATCTGGAATTATTCTATTTTGGTGTTAAAAGTTAAGTATACTGGGGCTGGAGAGATGGCCTAGAAGTTAAGAGCGCTGACTGCTCTTGCAGAGGACCCCGGTTCAATTCCCAGCACCCACATGGCAGCTGAGACCCGTCTTTAACTCCAGTTCCAGGGGAATCAGACACCCTCTTCTGACCTCCATGGCATTGCATGACACAGGTGCACAAACCTACCTGCAAACGGTACATTCATACATATAAAAAAAATAGTTAAATATACTCTTAAATGGTAGAGGCTAGAAGCAGAAGGAATAATTCTAAATATTAAAAGTGGTGAGGTAAAGGCACAAGGTCAGAAGAAAAAAACATGGAAATGAATTTTGGAATCTACTGATTACCTGCATGGCATGGGCACCAGCTTTTGAAGATCAGTTGAAGTTGGCTGATGAATAAATTTAACAGTCAAATCAGGACATGTGTCAAATTCAACAGAAAACAATAGTTCTATGATGGTTTGCAACAAGCTACATATAGTTTCAGATCACAACTATGGAACCTTGGACAAGATGGCTTTATGAAGAGCAACTGTGGAGGTTGGAGTACAAAGTTAGAACTTCAGTATCTTAAGCCTTTTGTTCTGAGATGGTAAGAACTTTAATCATGATGGCAATGCAACTTTGAAGGGAGAATTGGCCCCAGAAAACACAGTCGAAAGATACTACATTTGGTGTCCAAGCTATGCAGATATGTATATGTGGATACATAAATTTCAGAGTACAAAGTTTCTTTAGGGGTTGGAAAGATGCCTTATTTGGCACACTGTTTGCCTAACAAGCATAAGGACAGGGGTTTGATCCCCTAAAGTCATATAAAAAACTGGGAGCAATGTCATGTGCTTGTAATCAAAGCTTTGGTGAGGCAGAGACAGGTGGATTCAGACATTAATGACCAGCCAGTTTAACCTTATTGGATGATTCGGAGATTAGAGAGAGGATCTGTCTCAAAAGCAAAAGGCTTATAGCACTTGAGGAATGACACCAAAGGTTGGCCCTTGGCCTCCAAATACACACAGGAACCTATATAATTAAGCATACCTGCAAACACACACACACACACACACACACACACACACACACACAGGTCTTTAAGGTTGAAAACAAAAATTTTTTAAAGTTACCTGCTGTTTCAAAGAGGAGCTGCAAACACAAAACACAAAACTAACATCAAGGAGACAAGCCTGTGGGAGCTGAAATTAATTTGAAAGCCATAAGGAGAGACTAGCAGAGATTTTTGAAGTTGAGATTTTAAAGAGAATTCTGTCAAGAAAGGGAACAGAAGGTCAAGAATAAGAACTCAGGAGGTAAATAAACTGTTACCAAAGAAAACACAAAGAGAGAAAGCAAAGAAGACATTTAATTTGTACAAGACCAGATAAGCCAAGGAAAGGGAATGCATCCAGAATGCTTCTAAGAAGCCAAGGGGAGAGGAAAACATTTGGCAGATTCTGGAAGGCTTTTGAATCTTGGTAAAGAATTAAGAAGAGACGAATGGAAGAGTACCCCCCCCCCCTTTTTTTTAAACGAAACGGTGACTCATGGGCAGAAAGACTTATGACATGCTGGATATGGCAGGAGTAGACTCAGATAAAAGTTTTGTGCATTTTTTTATTTATGCAGAAGAGATAACTGAAAGCAGCTTTGTGTAGTGAGGAGAGTACACATTAAAGAAAGGAAATAGAAAATCAAATGACTAAGTGACATATTGGATGGTGAAGAAGCAGAAGACTATAAGTAACAGAAAAAAAGGAAGGACACCTTGTCCTGGGAGGTGAAGGTTATGTAACAGTTGGAAATGATCGATTGTGAAGACCTAAGAAAAGTATGCTGAGAAGTGCATTCAAGCTGGATGAGATAATGTTTGCAGGCGCTGCTGGAAGAGAAAGATAAGGGAAGACCTGGATCGCATGCAGTTATGCCCTCCTCAAATTGTCATGTATTAGACAAAATAGGTTTTTAGTTTTTCTTTTAGAAAGTGACTAATGATTTGCTTTACCCAAGTGATTGTTCTATCTGTTATATTCAGAAAAGTCTAAACCTGGGAAAGCAGATAGATTTAATGTCACATCAGCCCAATCGATAGGAAATCTACAGAGCTATTGGAAAGGATTATGAAACCCTTCTAGCTTAGCAGGAGAGAGCCCTGAGATTGATTAGCAATGTCTTGCTTTGGTCCAAGCATAAGGAGTTGATATATTTGCTAACTCTGGAACTATAACTGTAAGTTATTTAGTCCAATTTTCTGATATACAGGGCAGAAGCAGGGGAGCACTTAGACATCTATCGCAGGCTTATACAAAAGGTGAAAAACCTGACAAAAAGATCTTAGCTCAAAACTGTTTAGCTGAAAGACTGGTACTATTAGAATTTGAAGCTTGAAACAGGAAAAAAGATCATACTAATTTCTCTAATGTGAATATTGTATTTCATATTTCTTCCTTCCAAGTTCAAGACTGGATTGTAAATATACTTTAACTTTAAGTTTAAAGAAGTATACACCAAAATTTTCACCATCATTGCAGACTGGTTTTCTGATTTTTTAAAATAGAGAAAAAATATTCAGTTCTATATTTAAAGGCCTTTAAAATGCTCTTTCAGTGGTATGAAATAGAACATAACACTGGGAGGAAAGGAGAGTAACAGCCTCCCTCTGCATGAAGAACCTCTGAAGATGAGGAAGGGTGGGTGATGTCAGCAGGCAGAGAACTCTAATTTAGAGTGGCCAGCCCCCATCTATGGTCCCAATGTTGGTCACCAAGGAAGAGACCACAATGTGGTTAGGAGACACTTGGCACCTTCACTTGCTTCAAAGCATAAATATTTACTGAAAATAGAAGTAAGCTATACAAAAAATAAACAGGTCTTTCATTTTAGTAAAAATACTAAAATATAAACCTGGATTTCTTTTGAGAGTATAGGTAACTTTCCAATCCAATCAACACTTTCAAAATTAATTTCTATCTTAAAGTCATACCACTATATTCATTATAAAATTCCTCTTCTATTGTGTAATGTATTGTTCGTGTAAGACTGTTTTTAAAGGAAGCACAGTCCTGCCTTGATAAATATCAGAGGATGAACAGATGTTTCCTACTGTCTAAGCCAAAGTGGTCAACATGATGATGGTGTTTTCACTGCCACAGTCATGAACTGCATACCACACACAGCTTCTCTAATGCAGAGTACAGGGTTGCAGCACACAGCAATGCCTGTGATCCAAACAAAAAACAAAAGGAAGCAGAAAGTGAGCAACGGCATCGTAATTTGGTTTCACCATTTTCACACACAAAAATAGAATATACAGTACTCATTTTAAAATTCCTAATCCAATTTCTAATATCATAAAACACTTCTACAAAAAGAATAAAATTTATATTTGTTTTTCTTCTGAAAAGGTAACTTGGGGGGCTGGAGAGATGGCCTAGTGGTTACGAGCTCCAACTGCTCTTGCAGAGGACCCAGGTTCGATCCCCAGAACCCACATGGCATCTGAGAACATCTTTAACTCTAATTCCAAGGCATTGCATGACACGGGTGCACAAACCTACATGCAGACAGTACATTCATACACTAAAAATAAACAAAATTTTTTAAAAAGTTTTTTTTTTTAAAAAGAAAATGTAACTTGGTTAAAAGACTAGAGGAAAAAATAAACTGAAGAATAGCATATTGGGGTTGGAGAGATGGCTCATCCGTTAAGAGCACTGGCTGTTCTTGCAGAGGACCAGGGTTCAAACTCCAACATCCACATGGTGGCTAACGACCCTCTTTAACTCTAATTCCAGGGGATGTGACACTCTTTTCTGACCTCTGAAGGCACTGAAGGGCACAGATGCACTTACACACATGCAGGAATAACATTCATACACATAAAATAAAAAAATAAGTTTTAAAAATTAAGAAAAGCATAGCGGGGCTGGAGAGATAGCCTAGCGGTTAAGAGCACCGACTGCTCTTGCAGAGGACCCGGGTTCGATCCCCAGCACCCACATGGTGGCTGAGAACCATCTGTAACTCCGATTCCAGGAGAACTCCAGTTCCAGGGGAATCCGACACCCTCTTCTGACCTCCGCGGCATTGCACGACACGGGTGCACAGACCTAGATGCAGACAGTACATTCATACACATACAAAAATAAATAAAATTTAAAAAAGTGTAGCATATCCAGAAATCTTAGCTGAGAAACAAATTTCATATAGGATTAACCCAAAAGTAGTTTTTTGTGCTCTTGCTTATTCTGTATTCTTGCCTCAGGACCTCCAGGACCCGGATAAATGAGAGGAGAGAAAACAGAGTTTCTGCAGGACTTAACAGTTTTCTGTGGGTGGCAGGATCAGAAGCTTAAAACTCCCTCAGCTGTTGATCCACAGCCCCTCAAAGAGATGCACAGAAGGATGAGAGAAAAAAAGGAAAATCTGACACAATAGATTCAAACTGTGTGGCATGGACCACTTAGCCACACTAACTGGTTTGTACTTACTTGAGGAAGAGAAATAAGCCCATGGTAGGATAGGAAAAAGGAAGTATATTATTAGATGGTTGGCATGATCCCTTGGGAGAGAAGTTCAAATATCATGTGATAGCATGCCAAGTTTATGAGTTCCTGTAACATTCCAGAGCACCTTTGTGATTCTTTGTGGCAAAGGAGTATAATGAGCATAGCTTCCACGTCAGTGGGGAAAGGGCTTTGAATGGAAAGCAGCCAAGTGAGTAAGTGCACTGCACTTGGCAGTTGGAGAATCATATGGATCAAGTTGGTAGAGAGAATGGAAACAGGTTGCATGATTTCAAGAATGGTTCATTATTATTGAATGAGGTCAGTGAATGATACAGGGAATGCTCTAAGGCATATAGAAATGAATACAAGGTTAGTCAGGCTATACTTAATACCCAGTCAACAACTGTAAACAGGATATCAAGACTATGATGACAAGGATGCTCATACTCCTGAAAGGAGGTGATAGAATCCTATGTCAATCTCCAGGACATTTTACTATACTATCCCAATTGAATGACTAACTAGTACCAGAAAGCATCTCACACTACTCATCAATGTCCAAAACTGATCTTGAAGGAATAGACCAGTTTGCTTAAGAGACTTGGAGTCTTAAAGGATGGAAATGAGATTTGTTCCTCAAAGTTTGATCAAAAATATGTCTGTTGCATTGGAAAAAATGCAGCACAAAGTTGATTGGTAAGACCTCATAGAGAGATGTCCCAGAAGGGCATGGTCCATTCTGTGTTGCCAACTTGGAATAAGCCTCATCTCAGGGACACTCTATGCCAGGTCTGGCCTGTGCTTTGGTAAATAGCAGTTGATGATGAGTGTGAAGCAAGGAAGAGAACCATAAGCTTCAGTCCTAAGGATAAAATAGTGGAATTCAGTTCAGAAAACACATTATTGAAGGATGGAGAATTTTTTATCAGGTTCTTCAGGTGTATAAGTGAATTGATTATTCCAATCACTGTCTTCCTTGCATTTGAAAGCTCAATTTGTCCATCTTATAATAAATAAGGCCAAAGGATCCTAAAATTTTAGAATGAATAAAGCTTTGAATGAGAACTACAGCTATCCCTCAGTATCCATTCATGTCCCAGGATACCAGAAAATACCCATATCTATGAACATTAAAGTCCCTTGAGTAGAATGGTATGATATTTGTACATAATCTATGCACATCTCACATACTTTAACTCATCTGTAGATTACTTATCATATTTATCATGTCAATATTACGTTTTACATTTATACATAAATATTAGGGTGTGTTTAGGAAAAACTACATGAAAAACACTGTTTATGTTTAGCACAAATTTAAACACCATAGGTAACTACAATTTTTATTTTTGGTTAGTTAAAATCATGAATGCAGAACCCATGGGTGCAAAAGTGTTCTAAATTTTTATATTAATAGTATATGGAATTGGGCTGGAGAGATGGCCTAGCGGTTAAGAGCGCCGACCGCTCTTACAGAGGACCCGGGTTCGATCCCCAGCACCCACATGGCGGCCGAGAACCGTCTGAAACTCCAATTCCAGGAGAACTCCAGTTCCAGGGGAATCCGAGACCGTCTTCTGACCTCTGCGGCATTGCACGACACGGGTGCACAGACTTGCATGCAGACAGTACATTCATACACATACAGAAATAAATAAAATTAATAAAAAAAATAGTATATGGAATTACAAAATTTATTGGGGGAAAAGGCAAATATGATACTACTACCCAGAATCAATGAAGACTTCTTCCTTCCAATTATGTTAATTACCTGGTTGCATATCTCCTCCCCTGGACTATGGGGACCAAGAAAGCAGAAATGAACTTACCATTTAGTACCTTAGGTGCTAAGGACTGTGGTTCACATTTAGTACCTTTTGACTGACAGATGGAGAGAAGGGATGCAGAGGAGGCAGGAAGAAGCTGAGGGGAGAAAGGGGCATGGCAGGTTCCATGGAGAAACTGGTGCAAAATATATTCAAGACAATTTCATAGTCATTAGCTGATCTAGGAGGAAAGGAAGCCAAGGATATAACTGAACAAAGTCTGGTGGACCAGGAAATGCATCCCAGCAGGTAAATGCCACTCATTGTCAGAAAGCAAAGGCCAATAAGTAAAAAGGAGGTGTTTCCAGTGAGTTGCTATTGAGGAAGAGGGGATATATCCAGATAAAATTCCAGTCAACAAAGCTGAGGTGATGGCTGGGGTAAGGTAACTTCCAAATCAAACCAGGATAAAACAGGGTTATGGAGTTTGAGGTGAAATTCAAAAGCAAGAGGGCCATGCATTATCTTAATTGGAGATAATGAATATAATTGAATGTAGAGATTTAATTGCAGATGAACATATCAATGTTGAATTTTTAAATACTTTGTCCTATGCCTACTACTTTGGAAGAGACATTAGTACCCCAGACAAAAAAAAAAAAAAAAAAAAAAGATGGCTTATTTAAGGAAACAAAGACAAATAATAACATTAGTGACTATATAGGAAAGTAGAAGCTCATATTTGGGAAAGAGATTCCATTAGAAAAATACCATCATCAGAGTTTAGATGACCAGAGAAGAAATGAAAGTCCAGTGCCAAAAAGGAATAAAGCTACTTCAACTCACTGAGTTCCATCAGCAATGAACTATGATTGAGTGGTGAAATGGAGTAGGAGATGGAAGGTGGGAAGAAGAGGAAGTGCATTAGGACAGAGCAGCATATCTTGGAAGATGGTGGGGGAATGAGTACCCCATAACGACATCTGATACTGTTTGATTCATTTCCTCATTTGTCTTATAAGCTTTTCTTCATCAAAGTCATATGAGCTATTTGTGGCATACAGAAAACCTATGAGAGCAATGTTGGAGAATCAAAAATGAATACAAAGAGAGTAGTAGCAAGATGTTTGAGCAACCTTGGGGGTTGGTTTGAGAGGACCATAACCAGAGGTGACCTTAGGCATGTGTATTAGTTGCTTTTCTGTCACTGTAAAAGAACCACCACGACCAAGGGAGCTTATAAAAGAAAGCGTTTACATGAGGTTACTATTGATGGTTCCACGGAATTAAAGTTGACCATGGCAGGGAGGCATGGTGGCAGGAGCTGGAGCAGAAAGCAGAGGTTCACATCTTCAAGCAGGCACAGGAAACAGAGAGAGAACTGGAGACTGGCAAGGCTTTTTGAACTCTCTAAGCCCATCCCCAATGTAATGTTTCCTCCAGCATGGCCACATCTTCTAAGATGTCCCAAAACAGCACCACCAACTGCGGACAAAATGTCCGAATACTTGGAGCATATGAGGGACATTCTCATTCAAACCACCACAGCATGTCAGTCCTACAAGTTCTAAAGGACAAGGCTGTATCATTTGACAGTGGAGTGATGCAAGTGTTATGTTAAAATGGCAGACCGCCTGACACAGGATAGTGGAAGCAAAGAAAATCAGGCAGTAGGGAGAAATTGGGAGAAGCACAAAGACCAGATAATAGAATGTGAACACATACAACTTATGTAACAGAAAGGCAAAGATGGAGGCTTAAGGAAATGAACAAATTGAAGATATTGAAGATAGAAGAATTTTTAAATTTTATTTATTTTTGTATGTGTATGAATGTACTGTCTGCATGTAGGTCTGTGCACCCGTGTCATGCAATGCTGTGGAGGTCAGAAGAGAGTCTCGGATTCCCCTGGAACCTCAGTTCTCCTGGAATTGGAGTTACAGACAGTTCTTAGCCACCATGTGGGTGCTGGGGATAGATCCCCGGTCCTCTGTAAGAGCAGTCGGTGCTCTCAACTGCTAGCTATCTCTCCAGCCCCAAAGATAGAAGAATTTTAACAGAAACCAGTGCTAGCAAAGCTAGACAGGAAGGGAAGATAAAAGAAACCAAGTAGTAACTGTACAGAGTGACTATGTTTCAGTAGTGACTATAATAGAGAAATAAAAGGACAATAATTCCATTTTGATATTTGTGTTAATAATTTATCATAAAGCAAGTTATGGTTGTCATATTCTACATTTTGCCCAAGGTACTGCTCCCTCTGGAAAAGTGTCAGGGTCCAGGCCTGAGATGCCTTTGACCTTCTGACTTTGATGATTGATAGAGAAAAGTCATGGTTTAAATAAATCATCCAGGAGCATCAAGGGTCAGGCCTCTTACAACTGTCAGGCTTAAAATAAGAGGGAAGTGCATCATTAATCAGTCTACAGAGATGGCATGGGAATGAGGCACGGCACTGACCTCCCACCCCTTGTGAGTCCCCTGTGTTCCCATAATCCCCTGTCATGTGATCTCCCATACTCTTTGGCCGCCTTCCTTTCACAGTTTTTAAGAAGAGTCTATCATGGGCCTTAGCAAATTCAGGACAAACTGGCTTTGGGGAATTATAAATGACTAAAACATTAGAAAGGATGCTGAATGCATTATTAACCAGGGAAATCAGATTTAAAACCTCAAAAAGCTTTTAAATAGCTAAAAGGGGGATAAATGAGGTCAGAATACTTCTAAGTTATATTGAATATATTATAATATTAAACACAAATAGTTTTTACAACTATGTTGCCAGGTGCCCACTCATTATCAAAATAGTACCTGTATCCCAGAATCCCTCTCAAATTTCCCTTTCAGATTTACCACACACTCAGGGAGAACTACAGTGTTTGCTCATAACAGACCACATCATTTTCACATTAAAAAGTTTGATGATTTTTTTCAAACTTTTGATCAACTCTGTATTCTAGATGAAATTATTAAAATTTCAAATTGGTAGTATCTCAGTATTTTTAAAGTAACTTGAAAGGCACAACTAGTATTACAGTGGCTAGTCTAGGTTAAGGAGATTGAGAAAGTTAAGATTAAAAATTTAAAAGAATCCTCACCTTAGACATTTAAATTGGCAGGGAATAACTAGGAAGTGCACATGAGGCCGCTGGAACATTTGTGGATATGAACAGGGAAGTATTGAGGTTACAGAGTCACTTCATCAAGGAAAGAAGATGGCCAAAGCCAACATCATGGACTTCAAATGTTCATAAGTAAAGCCTGTAGGTCAAAAGCTCAGGCCATAAAAGGAAGTATGTAGAAGCAGCAGCGGTTTCTTTGGTTGTGGTGACAGAAAAAGTTGGTGTAAGGAAATGACTGGGATGATGGGTAAACCTGGATACTGAAGAGTGAGAGGGAGATCTGGACAAAGTGGGAGACACCTTAGGATATGGGCTTCAAATCCTCAAAGTTCCTGAATACAGTTGTTATAGTTCCTTTTCCAGGCTAAAATAGAAAAGCAACTTAAGAGAGAAAAAGCTTATTTTGGTTCACAGTAAAAGGGAAGAGTTGCCTATGACTGGGAAGTCAAGGTGGCAGGAAAAAAAATAACTGATCATATTGCTTCTACAGGCAAGAACCAGAGACCGATGGAGGAATGTGCTCAGCTCACCCTCTCCTGTTTGTGCAGTCCAGGATGCCAGCCCAGGAAATAAAGTTACCTACAACGGGTGGGCCTTCTGAAGTCAACCTAATCAAGATAATCCACTGGGCATACCCAGAGGCCTGTCGTCCAAGTAACTCTAGATCTCATCAAGCTGACAATTGAGATTAACCATCACTACAGTTAAACTCAACTGTCCAAGCTAATGTCCCTAAACAATTAATACCTCTCCAATGGAAAAGGAACACAGGTACTGTACCTGCCCTCTGAAGTAGAGGAATCAGGCCACTTTTCCTTAATTGATACTTTCGAGATATAAATATTAAATAGTCTTATCCATGCATGTGGGGTATGCACATACAATATTATAAATTGTACTTCAGATAATTAATTGATTCTCCAAACTCACATCTACCCAAGTATAATATAGACTAAGGATTCTTGGTTTAAGGCATTTGTATATTTGAATAAATACCCTGTCTACTGAGGATGTTTAGCAAAACATTAAGACATTGGGGTAAACAGGGGTACTGCATTTGAAGCTTGAAATTCTGACTAAGTGTATGAGCTGGGAAATCCCTAACTCTGGAACTTAATTTTCTCATTTTAAGCCAAAAACAAGTCTGAAGGTATTTATTCTCACACTTCTTTCTTCTTTTGTCAAATTAATAAATGTGGCATTGCATAGAAATCAAAACAACAACCTAAAGTAACAGCATTATGCCTTACCTATTACTTGTGGTATATTCATCCCCAAGAATCTAGATTTTTCTAAATAAGGCAAATAAGGAACCAGAAATGTTTCTTCTTCCCTATAAACATCAGTTTTTTTATGTGTACTATATAATCAAGATTGGGGGAAAAAAGCTGGACATGGTGTTACATGCCTCTAATCCCAGCACTCAGGAGGCAGAGGGAGGCAGAGGCAGAGGCAGAGGAAGAGAGATCTCTGTAAGGTGGAGGTGGACCTATTGCACATAGTTCTTGTCCAGCTGGAGCTATAAGAGGACCCTATTTCAAAAATATCAAAAAGAAAGAAAGAAAGAAAGAAAGAAAGAAAGAAAGAAAGAAAGAAAGAAAGAGAAAGAGAGAGAAAGAGAGAAAGAGAGAGAGAGAAAGAGAAAGAAAGAAAGAAAGAAAGAAAGAAAAAGAAAGAGAGAGAAAGAGAAAGAGAGAGAGAGAAAGAGAAAGAAAGAAAGAAAGAAAGAAAGAAAGAAAGAAAGAAAGAAAGAAAGAAAGAAAGAAAGAAATTTTTTCAGGCAGAAGATTTTCCATATAGAATATTTTAGTACTCTTAGTTCTGAACTATGTTGTCAAACCCACCCTTTGATTTCAGATTTAACTACATGATAAATGATACTAACAGTTATTTTACTGTGCTTACTTTTTCTGTTTTTCTATTTCTAGATTTCATCTGAATATCCATAAGCCAAAGTATTTGAAGGAAAACAAAAGAAGTAAAACTGTATTGTATAGCATATAATGCCAATACACAGCACTATAACAAGTATTTACGAAAAACTGAAACAAGTATCCATTCATTGAAAATTGGGTTTAATTCAGTTTTTAGGGAATATAGAAAGTTGAAATGTGTCTAATCATGTTTTAGTATGATAAAAGTGATGATGGATATGAAGAATGAGAATAAGTGAAATCAAGAAAGGTAAGGAAGAGAAACAGAAGCAGAAAGAAGAGAAGAAAAATGGGGATGAAATTTCAATAATAATGTGGAAGATCTATGGTACTTTTCAACTATATTCCATTTTTTAATCTCCATTAATTAATTTAACCTGTTTAATAAGAGCTGACTATGTCGTGTATAAAAGACATACATAATGCAGTTCTTTGTCATGTTCTTTGTTAATAATAAACCAAGTGAAATCAAATAAATTAATTTTCCTTCTTTAAAGAGTATAATTTACACAATTGAATGAAATAATATTAATCAGCAAAGAAAATAAGACATCAGGTTGAATCAGAATCCTCACTCCACCACTTAAAACCCAGAGACATTGACATGTTCTCCAAGCCACAGTTTTGTCATTATAAAAGGGGATAATCCTAGTACATATTGTATAGGGGCTTTGTGATGATAAGATAATGTGTACCAAACCCTTGGCTCAAAGTCAGATACACTCAGCAAAGGTTTTCAAGCAGCAGGAAGAAGCATAAGAGTAGGAAGAGACCTTTAAACATGGAGACTACAAGCCTGATAGCCTCATTGTGGCTTTGCCATTAATTTACTTCATGACCTTTATAAAGGTCACCATTTCATGGTTTCCTCCTCTATTTAGAAGTTAGATACTACACAGTCCACAAGACTGACTTTACATTTGATGCCAATTACAAGTCAGCATTCCCCAGGGCACCCTTAGAGTCTCGTCCCAAATTTATGGACTTACAAAACACTCTTAGCTTGCAACTACAGTTTATTAAACTAAATTACACTGATAAAATTCCATAAGGGAAGAAATACATGTAGAAAAGTCAAGAAACGTCTAATCACAAGTTTCTAGGTATACTCTTCCAGGAGAAAAACAGACAGCCTGCCTTCTCAGAAACAAACCAAGAGTGAGTGGCCAAGCAGGGACTTAGCCCAGCCTTGCTGTTCACGCTACTGCAGCTTGGGGATTCCCTGGCCTCAGTTCTCAGCCACTATGGAAATCAAGATGATACTGCATGTCAGACTTCCTGGCACAGCTCAACTCCTCCAAGTAAACAAAGACTCTCTTAGGAGGGCAATTCAAGGGGCTCAGAGAGGACTTCTCAGTGGTAAAAGGCAGCCCATTCTAGGATAGTGTTATTACTATATACTATCAAAGCTGGACTTTCCATTATAATACTCTTATCCAGCAGCCTTCAAAGATTGATTGACTAGAACCAACGAGAAGATAGTTCTTGTATTGATGCAAACACACATGTACCCATGCATGTCTACCAGAAAAATACCTTACCATTCCGTGAAATGTATGTTCATATTTCAGCTTCTTTGTTCTATTTTGTTCAAAATATTGCTGTAGTCCACTAAATCTATCTCCACTGGGCCTTAACATGTCATATGAAAAGCATGCTTCTAGAATGGTCATATGGTTTTGAGATAAATCCAACTTTTTCTTTTTATTAAAAAAGAAACAGTTTCATTGGAACATAGCCACAAAAATTGGGTGATTTCATCTTGCAATAGATACTGGCTTACAAAGGCTAAAATATTTACTATCAGGCTATTCACAGAAAAAAATCTGGCAACCCCTGATCTAGTGTTCTATTACGACTTATGACTCTGGAAAACACATTGCTACCTTCCCTCCCTACAATATATGATGAAGTCATAACCTTCTACCTTTTTTTCTTCACTTACACAATTGTGCTGTAATGTTACAAGATTTAGATTCTAGGCAATGAGTACCTTTTTCAAAGGGAGATCCATAATACTGTTTGGCAAAATGTCCTTCTAAAAAGACAAGAGTATCTGACATTTCTAGGGTCAATTCCCAAGTCAAGAGATATCAGGATTATAAGGCTTTAAGCTCATGATTTGTGTGTCTCCAAATTTGTTACTGCCTTCTTCATTCTGTAAAACATACTAGGAAATTCCTTTCTTTTCAGATAACCTGGGCCTGTGAACTTTAGCAAACTATGAGGAACTGTGTGTTATAATCAGAAGCCAGTGAAATAACTAGTGAAAGTTAAGGGAAAGGTGATTAGGCTTAATGATACAAATGTGTTGTACCTAGGCAGGCAAAACCCAGCCTTTCAACCTAGACATAACAATAGGAGCTCTTAGGAGTTCAAATCTAAACCAAACAGTAGCAGGGAATGTAAAAAGGGGAGAGAACATAAATGGCAGACTCGCATTCTGTGGTCACTTCTCTACTGCCAGCTTCCATTGGATGTGAAGAAAGGCCTAGAAAGTAATTCATCCTGACACCAAGGTTGAACCAGGGAGCAGGGTGGATGACACAGGGGTATAATATGCCAGTTTCTAAAATATTAGCAAGATTGGCTTATTATGGCCCATAGCCTCACTGACCAGTTTAGGGGGGATAAAAATAAACTTTGAAGCTAGTTCAAGTTTGTTTCTATTAAAAATATTCCCTCTGGCTCAGCAGCTAAGAGCACTAGCTGTTCCTACAGAGGACCTTGGGTTGAGTTCCCATCACCCACATAGCAGTTATCAACTTTTCACAACTCCAGTTTCAGAGGGTCTGACACCCTCATCTGGCCTCTGCATGCATCGGTGTACTTACATGCAAGCAAAGAAAGCACTCATACACATAAAATAAAAATAAGTAAATTGAAAACATTAAGTCCCTCTGCATCAAGAGATGATCACAATACAGGTTTTTATTTTCTACTTTACAGCATGATAAAAACAAAACAAAACATAATCAGATCTTTCAGTCCTCTGTCTCCCTGGAATTAATAAACCTGTTAATCATGTGAAATTGATTTTAAGAGGCTCATTTTCTCCTAGATATATAATAGGCACTTGAAAACTGTTTTTACTAGAAAGCATTGACTCCTCAGTTGGGTCCACAAGACTTAAAAAAGGATAAAACCTTGCATTACTACCCTCAATTTGTATTTGTTTTCTTCATTTTCGGGTGCTTACCCCCGCCTATAGGAATATTAATCATTCAAGGAGGGGCTATGAAGATAAAATGATGAGAGTAAGCACAGCATCTGTCAGTTTGTACATGGTTTATTCCAGACCCCCTGCCCATCCAAACACCTGTAGTTTTACAGTCACTGCCATATACATTTGGTCATCTTGAATTCCAGGAACAGAGGAAAGGCCACTCCTAGATATGGACACTTATCCAGGATCATGAGGCTGCACCCTGGAGGACTAATCAGCCTTTTTTATGCCTTTGTCTCCAATAAATCCTCTGTGAATGATAGACCTCTATTATGGCCTTTCTAACCCTTTTATAGACATTATGTAGCCATATACATATATACATATGTATGTAAACAATATGTGATATGCAATCTGGAAATTAAATAGCAAAGTGCAGAATAAAAGAATCTGTGTTCGCCAACAGCCAGCTATCAAGAGAAATTTGGATTCTTGGCAAATTTCAACCAACCAAATGATAAATTCTGATATTGTGGAAAGACAAAAATATGTCCATCTACATTTTTGACACAGAGTGTTATATCACTACCCAAGGTCTGAAAGCTTGCCGTGTTATAAAACTCTAATCTGTGTTCTATTGTCTTTCACAACAGTGTTCAAATCTTACCCCTTCTACATTTTTGAATTGCTGTTGGTGTGTGATCTGGTCATCTACATGTTTGCCTTTATCATCAGACTTCCTGTATTATCCTGAAGCAGTTTCCTGTCTCATGTAATCTTTGAGCTATTCTAATTGATTTCCTTAGGCCAGGATAGAAACCACTATCCTTGACTAATGAGGTGGGCTGACTGCAGAATGGCCTTCATTTTCTACCCTTCTTTCTGTTTGTGCCCTGTTAGCATGGCTCTCTGCTACTTTATCTTTCAACAGGAGGCATTTGCTTTCCTTCCTTTGTATCTATCTGGGTTGTTCTAATGTTTTGCTTTAGGCAAATGAATACAGTGATGGTTTTCCAGTACTGGTCCTAGAGCTTAGTGACATTTTGCATTTCTAATCTCCAGTTCATAGAATCCTAGTGTATTAGTCACTTTTCTGTTGCTGTGATAAAGCACCATGACCAAGGAACTTATAAAAGGAAGAGTTTATTTAAGCTTACGATTGGCGGTTCCAGGGAATTAGTCCATTGTGGCGGGAGGAGTGGCGGCTGGATGTGGAGCAGCAAACCGGGGGTCACATCTCGCAAAGAGCACAGGAAACAGAGAGAGAGACTGTAGACCACGAGGCTTGTTAAAACTCACTAAGCCTGCCCCCAGTGACACACTTCCTCTAGCACGGCAACACCCTCCAAGACCTCCAAAAACAGCGCCACCAACTGGAGACAAATGTCTGAATACCTAGAGCCTATGGGGGACACTCATCCAAACCACCACACCTAGCATCCTGGGAGAACAAGCTGAGACAAGCCTGTTGAAGAATAAATGTTATCTCATCTACTCATCCACCTTGTTTCAGCCAACTTCTCACCAGCAGCCAGCTTACTTAATCAGCAACTTCCCACTGACCTACCAAGTGACCAGAGATAATTGAATAAAACCACCCAAGATCAGACCCAGATAAGCTGACTGATTATATACTGATGCATAATATCTTGTTTTAAGCTATTGAATTTGAGATAGTCTGTTACCTACAGTAGCTTAAAAAATATTTCAAAAATGTATTACTAAAGAAAATAGATCCAGTTAACTGGTGGGATTTCCTATTTTTAGGTAAGTTCGATAAAATGACTTCATAGTTTACCAACCTATATTTAATAAATGATTCTTTCTCTAAGTTTAATAAACAAATATTTCTTGTTTTTTTAACAAATATTTCTTCTTCAATTAAGCTACTGTCTTTTATTTCACAAAATACTATGAGAAGAAAACAATTTGAAAATTCCCTAGCCTTAGTCTAATAATTTATTTTATTTTTATTTTTATGTTTTGGTCTTTTTGAGGCAGGGTCTCCCTGTAGCCCAAGCTGGCCTAGAAATCTCTATGTAGACCAGGATGGCCTTAATCTCACAGAGATTCACCTGACTCTTCCTCCCAAATTCTGGGATTAAAGGCATGTGCCTTTAAATCTGGCCTGCAATAATATATTTATTATTCCTCCTTTTCCATATACATATGTATGTTTAATAAATGTCACTGTCATTTGTTGGAATTGCCTATTCCTAGAATACAGGAATAACACTGTATTTACAGAACTTTCACTCATTGTTCATTTACTGAATCAACATTAAATGAAGGTTTTTAAATTTTTTAACTTACTCCCCACTTATATTAGTCATTTGTCTAGTTTTTGTAACAAACTATCTGACAAAGTAACTTAGGGAAGGATGGGTTAATTTTCCCTTACAGGTCCAAGGGCTATAGTATGTCAGGCAGGGAAGGTGCTCAGCAAGAGGAGGCTGGTCACATTGCACTCACTGTCAGGAAGCAGAGAGCAGTAAATGCTTATGCTCATCTCCCTTTCTCGTTCTTATTGTGTCTGGGACCTCGGCCCATGGATTGCTACAGCCCACATTTAGGTGGATCTTCCTTCCTCAGTTAACCTAATCTAGATAATCCCTCTTGAAGATGCCCATAGATTTGTTTCCATGGAAATTTCAAATCTCATTAAATTAACAGTCAACATTAACCATTATACTTCTACACTGAGAATTTTAATTAAGAAATATTAATTATCCCTGACTCACAATTGCTTTTATATTCAAATAATATATGTAAGAAGAAATTAACATAAAGCTCAACAGCATGCAATCTTTCAAAGATTTCTGAGAAGTAAAATAGAAAGCAAGTCTGGAGGTGATTGCAAGCAAAACATCCATGATAAAACATTTAGGTATTAAAGGGAACGTTTACAAAAATGGACTTTAAACCTTTACAGAGAAATCAGTGAGCTATGCCAATTTCAGTTTTCAGATTATGTATTTACAGTGATTAATATAAATTAAGTGTTTACCTCTTAGATTGAGAAACATATAAGGTTTTTTTTTTTTTACCATTTTAAAACACTCAATGAAGAAGAGAGATACTCTTTTGTTCTTTTCCTACACAATATCAAACAGAGCTGTGAACGTTTGAGTGAAAATGCCAATGCTGTATAATTGTTAATAAAGATTTATATGTGCTCTACGTCCAAACGAAGTCTGATGCTGCTCACAGATGAATAGCAAATATGTGCCAAGTCATGAGTGCTTTAGTAGGTTTAAGATTTCTATTCAGGCCTGGTGTAGTGGTGCTCACTTTTAATCCCAGCACTTGGGAGGCAGAGGTAGGCAGATCTCTGTGAGTTCAAGGCCAGCCTGGTCTACAAAGTGAGTTCCAGGACAGCTGGAGCTGTAGGGAGACCCTGCCTCAAAAAGACAAAAAAAAAAAAAAAGATTCTATTCAGAGCCCAGGAATAAGACTCATTGATTGTCAAGGCAAGACTATGAAGTAGATCTTTAGAGTCATCTGTCTTAGACTACTGTAAGAAAAAACTTAAGTTTTATAAATTAAGGCCTATAGTTACCTTAATTAAACAAAGCCAAGTTTTTGAAGAGAGTGGGTTTGACAGCTTCTTAGAAGACATGTAAATAATTCTCTAGGGGTAATTACCCTTGTGGTGGTTTGAATGAAAATGTCCCCCATAGACTTCAAGTATTCAGACATTTTGTCCCCAGTTGGTGGTACTGTTTTGGGAGATCTTAGAAGTTGTGGCCATCCTGGAGGAAGTGCATTGCTGGGGGAAGGCTTATAGAGTTTAACAAGCCTTCCTAGTCTCCAGTTGTGCTCTCTCTCTCTCTCTCTCTCTCTCTCTCTCTCT
>VZQC01007984.1:801950-818300 GCA_009823505.1 Rhizomys pruinosus
CCTTTGATAAGGAGACTAAAGTGACTAAGGAGAGGCCCTAGAGATTTACAAATAAACAATGGGAAGAGTACCTTCAGGACAAGACCACACACAGCTAAGCCTCCAACTTTTTTTTCTTTTTGGTCTTTTTGAGACAGGGTCTCTCTGTAGCCCCAGCTGTCCTGGAACTCACTATGTAGACCAGGCTGGCCTTGAACTCACAGAGATCTGCCTGCCTCTGCCTCCCAAGTGCTAGGATTAAAAAGACATGCAACTCTATGCCCGGCCAGCCTCCAACATTTTTTTAATTTTATTTATTTTTATATGTGTATGAATGCTACTGTCTGCATGTAGGTCTGTGCACCTGTGTCGTGCAGGATGCTGCGGAGGTCAGAAGAGGGTCGCTAATTCCCCTGGAACTGGAGTTCTCCTGGAATTGGAGTTACAGATGGTTCTTAGCCGCCATGTGGGTGCTGGGGATTGAACCCGGGTCCTCTGCAAGAGCAGTTGGTGCTCTTAACCACTAGGCTATATCTCCAGCCCCAGCCTCCAACTTTTGAAAGGAAAATACTGAATGGGTTTTCTACTCCAACAAGTCCAGAGCAGAGAAAAGTTGTGAATTTGGTTGAAATAGGCCAGGGCCCATCCCAAACTTGCAGCCAAATTCAGCAGTTTCATTCATGTAGCTTTAGAGACATGAAGGATGCAAGAGTGAAGGGATCATCAGTTCTTTCTCCATGGTTTCAGAGAGCTGCTGAGGCCAGGCAGAGTGCAGCAGGGGTGTCCCTGCATAAAGAAGGACCTGATAGGCCATTGGTGTGAAGCTGTGAATGTGAAGCCTGGTTGGCAGTGGAGACCCCAAGAAGACATTTGAGATTCCAGAGCTGTGAGATGTCTGTGACAGCCTCATACAGGGAGTGGTACCAACCTAAGAAAGAGACGTATGTTGCACACAAAGCCAGAAGAGAGGAGCCATGTAAGCCCTTGGGAAGTAAAGACCCAGAAGTCTCACGTGGAGCTACTGGACTTAGTGTTTGCCCTGCTGGTTTTCAGTCTTGTTTTGGTCCAGTATTTCCTCACTATGCCTCTAGTCCTCCTTTTTTCGGAATGGGAATGTGTATTCATATTCGGTTCCATTGTATGTTGGGAGTGTGTAATTTGTCTTTTGATTTTACTGGAGCTTACAGTTAAGAGATTGGCTTGAGCCTCAGAGGAGACTTTGGAGTGTAGACTTTTGAATAGAATTAAGACTGGTAAAGACTATGGTGACGTTTAAGGTTAAACCAAATGCATTTTGCATTTTATATGTTCATGAGCCTATGGGGGCCAGGGAGTTTGGATGAGAATGTCCTCCATAGGCTTCAAGTATTTAGACATTTTGTCCCCAGTTGGTGGCACTATTTGGTGAGGTCTTAGACCTGTGGTTATCCTGGAGGAAGTACATGGGGTGGGATGGGAGGACACAGGCTTAGAGAGTTTAACAAGCCTTCCTAGTCTCCAGTTGCTCTCTCTCTGCTTCCTGTGTCACTGGGAAATGTGAACTTGGGCTTTCTGCTCCAGCTCCAGTCACTAAGCCTCCCCACCACAATGGACTCTAATTCCCTGGAACCATCAATTGTAAGCTCAAATAAACTCTCCCTCTTATAAGTTCCCCTGGTCATGGTAGTTTTATCACAGCAACAGAAAAGTGACGAATGCACCCCTTAATAATTTTACTATTTCCAAAATTGTCTTTATAGACAATCTATCATAGTTCATGTACAGTCTGTGAGATAACCTTCGATATTAAAGCCAGAGATTATATTATTCAACAAATGAGAAAAAGCTATCTCATGTATAATTAAGAGTTTGCCACTGTCATAGTAATTCAGAGTTAGAATTTTTTTGTGAAAGCTAAATTAATGCAATTGGCATATACTCAAATTATATAATTGTATTAGGCTGTGACAATAGAAAACCAATCAACCAAGACAACTAAAGTATGCTACTATAAACCATTACATCAATCATCAAGAGTAAAATTTTCTAAGTCCCAGTGAATAGCTGTAACTATGCCAGAAGACACGTTGGAGAATCAGTTACTCAGTCATTCTTTTCCGCTTCAGATGCATTGGCTTCAATACGGAAGGCATCTCTGCACAGTTTTAAAAGCACAGGTTTGCTTCTCATACTTGCAATATGATTAATCTTAACGCATAAAGTATGTTAAAGAACTAAATTAAATAATCCCTATAAAAAACTTACATTAATTCTGAGAAAAGAATCATTTACATGGCTATGTGCCCATGCTTATCATTAAGAATCCCAATCCACTTTCTTATTTATCCCATTTTAAACAACATAGTCTACTCTAAATTCTAATTGCATCTGATCAGTTATAATTTCTATGACTTTACTAATGTTGAAGACTTTGTCTAAATTGTCACTGCATTCAGTAGGCCTAGAGCAGTTCCTAGCATAGTGGGAGCACACAGAGCTTTGTTGGCAAGTAACTGCATATGCACTGTCTTTCCCAGGGCATTATGTACATGAGTCTGCACAAAATCAGACCTGCTTTTAGAAATTTGTCAATTGAATGCTAGTACCTGAAGTCTGCTTCAATTCTTACTCACTACTATTGGGTTTTCTTTCTTTTTTATTCTTTTTTTTTTTTTTTTTTTTTTTTTGGTCTTTTTGAGACAGGGTCTCCCTATAGTCCCACATGGCCTGGAACTTACTCTGTAGACCAGGCTGGCCTTGAACTCACAGATATCTGCCTGCCCCTTCCGACAGAGTGCTAGGATTAAAGGCATGTGCCACCACGCCTGGCTTAAAGACGGTTCTTAGCTGCCATGTGGGTGCTAGGAATTGAACCCGGTCCTCTGCAAGACTAGTCAATGCTCTTAACTGCTGAGCTATCTCTCTAGCCCCTCTTTTTTATTCTTATTATGGAAGCCTTTCTATTGTTATTGGAGTGTTCCTTTGTTTCCAGAGCTTCCTTTTGCTATTCTACAAGAAGTCAGCTAGGAACAATTTCTCTCAATTTTGCTTCATCTTGGAATGTCTTCATTTCCTCTTCTTTCCTAGGACATGGTTTCACTGGTAAAGGATTCAATATTCCCACTTCTTTTCATTTAGTATCTGAATATATCATGTCTTCATTCTAACCTCCATGATGGATGCTTGCTTTAAAATTCCTATTCAAACCCACCTTATCTTATATCACACAGATTATGGATTCTCTGGATTTTGCTGTGACAAAGATTTTTTTAATTTTATCTTGGATTTTTTAATTATTATGTTAGAAAATATGTTGTCTGTGTAATTTTCTAGTTTATCAAGTGGTCACCCTTTCTAGGTTTGGTACACATGTTTTTATTTTCTTGCATGGACCTGGGCCCAGTAATAGTTTGGTTTTCAGAGCCCTGGCAATGTTGATTAGGTGTGCTTAGATGCACTGCTGCTGCTGCGGCCCCTACTCAGAGCTTCTTGTTATCATCTGAAGGAACGCATGAAGGCTGTTTGTCTGTTAGTGTTGTAGCAGCTGCCTGGGATACAAAGATTTAAATTAAATGCAGTTAAATACAGTATTTTTTTCATCTCAGCACTTGGTAGGTATCTATATATCTATATATATATATATAATATTTATGAAAATGTTCTCTACTTTGATGTTATCCATTTTCTACATATTTTTTAAAGTTTAAAAGTTCCTTCACATTTTACACTGCTTTCAAAAACACTGTTTTAATTATTTTATCAATTTAAAATAAATTATCTATTAATTTTTAGATACCTTACTATTGCAACTTAATATGATATGGAAAGATCTAATCACTGGAACAGGACAAGAAATAGATTGGAAAAAAGAAAAAGTCTTTCCTTATTGATGACTACATAGAAACATCAAGAAGTCTGTAAGTAATAAAGGAATTCAGAAAGGTTCAATAACAATAAATTCTTTCTCCTCTCTCTCTCTCTCTCTCTCTCTCTCTCTGTTTTTCACTCTTCTCTTTCCTCTCTCCTTCTCTCCCACTTAGACAAAATCTCAAGGAGCAAAAATTAGCCTCATACCATGTAGCCAAGGCTGGCCTGGGATGATAGGTATACACCAACATGCCTGTTAGTAAATTGTATTTTCATATGACATCAAGAGTAAAGTGGGGGCCAATGAGATAGGTCAGTGAGTAAAGATGCTTGATGCTCAAGCCTAGTGACCTGAGTTCACGCGGAGGAACCACATAAAGATGGAAGAGAGAACAACTCACAAAGTTAGCCTCTGACCTTCACAAGCATGCCCTTGCTGTTCCCCCACACATCACACACAATAATAACAATGATAATAATAATAAAATTATTTAAAATATCAAGTGGAAAATAAAAGTGTAATACTATTGTAATTATTCCATATAAAACTGTGTGCAGCTAATTAATGATGTATAGTGAATGTGATGGGGGTTATGAACTAGTGATGACAGAACTAAGAGAAGTCCTTAATATGGCATTTTCTTATGTTCATACTGGAAGATTGAACACAATAAAGAAGTCACCTGTCTCCAGTGAGCTACTTTTTCCCCAATTTCTATCAAAATTCAAAAAAAAAAAAGAATAATGTGGGTGGTCTCTCTTCCTGTTACTGCTGTGGAAATAAAGGGACTGTGGTATAGACACAGAAAGGAATCAGTAAGGAAATGAACACCCCAAAATAGATCCACACAAATATGCCCAATGAAGTTTTAATCAAAAGGCAAAAACTACTTAAAAGAGGATTGATCTCCTTTTCAATAAATAGTGTTGGAACAAGGAAATATCCATTAGTAAAATTAACTCAAAATGAGTTAATAAAGTCTTTGTAACTTGGAGCAAGCAAATAATTATTAGACCCAACACCAAAATTATGATCCATAGGGGGAAAATTAACAAATGGATTGAATTAATAGAATTTAAGTCTGGATGATCAAAATATTTCATCTAATACCAAAGAATTTTATTGCAAGAAATTGAATACATGATTTAAATTCCATTTAATAAATTCTCCCTTGCTAAATGTTACTTTAGTTAAATATATATTTGTCATATATTTCTATTGCAAGTTAATATTTAGCACTTGAATAGCAAAATAGGTCTATTATACTATTTTGTTTTGGTTAAGTTACAATAATGAAACAGAAAAAAATGTATTTAGTAGAAACACCTACAAGTTTGATTATTTACTGGGGGAAACAGAAGTTGAATGATTAATTTGTTGAGATATGCATGAATGGAGAGCTGAGTGTGTTAATGGAAATTCAGGATCCAGCCTGGTAAGCACAGCTCTCTAGCAGTTAGTGAATAAATGTGCTGTTTGGGTCTCTGTAAGGGTTTATTTGATGTGTCATTCAAGAATCCGGACTACATGCTTGTTTCCTTATGCAAAAATGAAAACTTGATAACTATAAATTAATAGACCACCTTATTAAGGTAAAACTGGATAAGTACCAGGATACTAAAATCTCATGCCATGTTAAATGTCAGATGACTAGTAGATTAAAGACACCCCCAAACCAGCTGTCTGGTGCTTGGAAGGCATATTCTTCTACTACTCTTAAACCTTCCCTGAACTAGTTGCTGCTTTGAGCTAAAATTATCCTTGGGCTCTCAGTAACTCCAACTGATGTCATCACTTGGAAAATGGCAGGAAACTGAAGGAAACATTCTCTGTGCTGAGTTTGACATAATTACTTTTTCAAGAGCCCAAATATCCTGTTCCCTTGTCAACAGGGAAAGAAACAGAATTTTCTAGTGAGAAGCTGATAGACTTCAGGAAGCTGTGTAGCACAGGTACTCTGGCTTAGCTAGGTACACTAGGATATCTGAGCCAGAGAATCAAGCTACTAGAGGAAAAAAATATGGGCTTTTAATGTCACATTGAATGCCACAGAATAAGTAATTATGCCTCTTTGAAATAGAATTAATCTGTAAAGATTTTGTTTTTTTACATATGCCTTTAATCGCAGAACTCAGGAGGCAGAGGCAGGTGGATGGATCTCTGTGATATCAATGCCAGCCTGGTCTACATAGAGTTCTAGGCCAGCTGGGGCTATGGGAGACCCTATACAGGAAACGAAAATAAAAATAAAAAGCAGAGGAAATAGGAGAAGCTTTTGAGAGGAAGAAAAGTTTCCTTTCATTGAAGTCTTAACCACAGATACATTCATAAAGGACTTCATCAACCTGGGTTGTTCTAGTTTTTGGCAAAGGTCACTATGTAAAGTGAAGGCACGGATTAGAAGAAGGTGTGCCCAACACACATCAATGAAAGATGGATAGCCAGGGTATATGATGAGTTTCCCAAATCAACACAGAAAAATCAAACTGATTATTAAAATTGGTCAAGATACACTGTTTCTTTTGGAGATGAAAAAGAGGCAAGTTTGCCTGGGCATTCAGTTTAGCAGAGTGGGTGCAAGATATTCAAATATTTGCCTCAACGCCACGGAGCTACAGCAGAGCCATCCCCAGAGCTGGAGAACACTGGGGGATGGGGCTCTGTGTCAGCAGCACAGTAACCCAGGAAACCAGGGCTGGCTGCAAGAGCGCTCTGCAGGTGGAGGAGGGTTTGTAAACTGATTTCCAGCCTTTTCCCTTTACAGAGGCCACAGCCAGCCGAGGGAGCACATTGAACAAGAGCTAAACACTCACAAACTGGAAGCGTGAATGTCGACTTGGCTTGGCCTGGTTCCCGACTCAGATAATTTGACTCCTGCTAAAGTTATTAGGAATTCTGCCCGCTCAGTTCCCTAATAGTTATAGTTGGATCAAACACATTCTAGAAATCAGAATTTGGCATGGTAAACGTGAAGCAGAGAGAGCTATGTTGAAGACAAGATAGATTCACATTCTTAATCTTTTGATACATCTCCCAAACACCGGAAGAGGGTAGAAAGAAATAAAAGAGTGAATGCATGAAAAGTGCTCTCTTAAATCACCAACACTCATCTGCCCAAGACAAAACTTTATTGGAGGCACCAAGAAATATACTGAAAGAAACGAATCATGTTTTATTTCTGTACCCCAGATACTCTGCCCTCTGAAAAAGTTTGCATTGAGTAAGGATGAGAAGGAAACATATTTTCATACATGACTTAGTTCTATAGTGCTTAAGGGATGCCTTTCTAAATTTCATTTTTTTTTCTTCCTTAAAAGACACATGGGTTTCATTTAGGGAAGATCAAACAAATGAAGGGGAAGAACAACTTGCTCTTCCATTGCCAATGAAGTTTCTCCCCAGAGTTAGTTATGAAATGACACAGCTGCCTTTTTCCTTAAAGGGATTCTTGTCCTCTGGAATTCCCTTCACCAGGGGATCCTCTCCAGAACGTTCTTCAATGTAGTTCTTTATTTCTTCAGAACATTTAGACACCTGAATTATAAGAAAAGAAAAACATAAATAAAAAAATTATAAATTAGATCAAGGATATTGAAACTTGGCCTCAGCTTTTTGTGAAATTAATGTATTTGCTATGCTCTAATAGTTTTATTTTATTCTATGTAAACATGTGATACAGTCTATGAAAAAAGTACTTCTCACTTTGGTCAGGGCCAAGAAATGTCTGAAAGTCACTGTATTAAGTGGATTATCCCTGGCTAGTTCTAGTTACTGTTCTTCCTAAGATTTCCTTTCTCTGCTAAAATACAGTTATGACAATTATATCATAATCTGGGAACTAAAATACACCCCACTTTCAATTTCCCATGCTAGAAGACAGGCACAATAGAAGGCAATCCTCAGATTATTATTGTGGGGTGTGTCAACCCACAGTCCTCACTTAAGAGTCCTGACACACTCTGGGACTCCACACAGTGATGCTACTAGCAGTGTTGGGGAGAGCCTGATTTGGAATGTCAGAGCTGCCCACTCATCTCTCTTTTGCCTTGCCTCAGAATCCCTTCTGGCAGTGAAAGCAATGATTATAGTAAAAGCATTAGCACAGTCTTAATAGGGCTATTAGGGACTCCTGTGTTAAGGTAATCAGTTTAAACTTTTCTTCCATTGGAGAAAGAATTGAAGAGTTTCTTTTAAAAGTCCATCCTTCAAAGATAGATTGCAAGCATGAGTTTTAAAAAGAGAATAAAGGGGAAAAGAAGAAACAAGGCTGAATGTCTTCATAAAGACCTGTTTCGCTAGTAAGAACTTTGAAATAAAAATTATAGCCTTTTTAGCAAATTGCAGTGGAGACTTATTTAAAGTGGGAAAGTGTGAACATTGGTTTGTAATTTCAATTAGTAGCCTTTTAATGAGTATCATTAAATATGTTTACATATATCCCCAAATATGTAGAATTATTTACTTTTAAACAAGTACAGACACCACAATGTTAACACATCATGCATAATTATGAGACATAAAATGGTAATTAAAAAAGAATGAGATTTAAAAGTCAACACAAATAGAAACCATAGTATTTCACTCACATACCCTAAAGGGCTATTTATGCACAGCTGTGTGTAGATGCCACTTCTCTAAAATTTAAACTAGGTGATTTAGGACTTAAAATGTAAAAAAAATACAAAACAAAATCTTTCCAAGTTTCTAACCATTGCTGACATTTATAGTGTGTGTATTTTAATGGAATTCTCAAAACTCATGAAAGAAGTGTCAATAACCTGAAGTCTGCGGCTCCAGGGAACTTTCTACCTACATTTTATCTACTCTTACTGAGGCTTTTTCATTACATTTCTGAAAAGGTCTATGGACTCCAAAAGTGGGTAATTGCTCCTCCCATGATCAAGAGGGTACATTTAACCAATAACTAATTAATATAACCTGTGGATGTGTCTCCTTGGTCTGAGTAGAGCCTCAGGTATTAACAATAAATTGACAGAATGACAGCCCCAAAATCAGGAGAAGCATTTTGAAGTGCCTGCCCTTCTCTCTTTGTGGTCAGCTTCTCTGGGACTCAGGGGTTTTTCCTTTAAGTCAGGGGTTGAGAGGTCTCTAAGTACTACAATGCTTGCCCAGTGCTAACACTCTTATTTACCTAATACTGAAAAATAGTAAGTTTGAAAACTACTATTAGCATTTAGATGTCTCTTTGTGTGATCAGCAAGAAACACCTTAAATATTTCTTGTTCTTTAAGTTTTCTGAGGTGAAAAACTTATGGAATAGGGTGTGCCCCTAACAGGTGTGTGTTTGTGGGGGGAGGGGCAGGAAGAAACTGCTAATAGATGATGCTTCATTTGAATTTTACATTGTCACCTACATCTGGGATCCTGCCTGATGTCTAATCTGAAAGTTTTTAAACATGCTGGAAAAACTGGTCTCTTCTGTAACCCTTATAAATTCTATATAGTAACACCAAATGTTAAGCTATTCTAAGTTTGAAAAGGCAATATACACTTCAGCAAAGACAACACTGCATATCGTGTAAGCCCTGGGACAACACATACTGGGGGCTTCTGTCATCAGCAAAAAGAGTTCCCTACAGGATACAATAGTATTCAGTGACTCCTGCCAATTGGTATATTCCTCTAAAGCACACAATTTTTGTCATAAACTTCTCAATTTAAAAAGATAAGATACCCTCCAAAATCTAGGAATAGGGTTGATTAGGGAGTAGGAGATGAAGGACTTAATTTGAGAAAAGAAATGCATAAAATGTAAAAGTCAAAAACTCCCCCAATGTGACTGGAGGGATGACTCAGCGGTTCGAAGCACTTGCGGCTCCTCAGAAGACTGAAGTTGGGTTCTCCACCACCCGTATTGGGAAGGCATACAACTGTGTAATTCCAGCTTCATGCTATCCGATGTCCTTTTCTAGCTTCCCTTTGCCACTGCTGGCACTTGCATGCACATGCACATATACACACGCAGACACACACAGACACACAGACACACACACAGACACACACACACAGGCAAATAAGTAAAATGTAAATCTTAAAATACTGCATTGTAGGTCATCAATTGGGAGTATGTAGACTGTTGTCACGAGTGTGTTTGGACTTAGAGGAGGAAGACATGTGAAGCTGTTTGTAACACTGGCTTCTTTCCATTGCTTCTCTTATTTTTCTCCAAATATTAAACTATAAAAAAGTAAAATTAAATCTCCTGGAGTGTATCTCAGAGGCAAAGCGCATGTTCAGTGCCCTGACTTTGAACCTACCACTTCCAAATGTTTAAAAAAGAAAATCAGTTCAAAATTTGCTGTAGAGAATAGATGATTTTTCTGCAAAACAAACCAACTCTATCCAAAAGTCTTTTTGTAAATTTCAAGTTGCTTGACAGAGTGAAAAGGGAAAAATTATTAGTGTCCTAATGAATACCCCTATTACCAGTAGAAACTAAAGTAAAAATTACAAAATTTCCATTAAGTTTAAGATGAGGCTTCTGATGGGTTGAGTTGGCTTGGGAACTTGTGACCCCCCAGCCTCTCCCTCCTAAACGCTTGGGGTAACAAGCATGTGTGACCACACCCTGCCTCTAATATTTTTCATTCCCAACCATATGTCCTTCAGTGTAGATATAGTTATATATGTATAAATAAACACTGCTAACACTGAATTAACCATTCGAAGACTTACAAGACAAACTGGGAATTGGAAGAAATTTACAAATAAATAAATTCTGAAATTCTGGCAGCTTGCTCTGAAGCCCCAGTGGTATTCATATTGATGAAATACAAAACTAAAATAGTTGGGAGACTCTAAAGTGTGGGTTTAGAAGAATTTTGTTCATATACCATCCTTTCCAGAATTGGAGCTTCAACTGAGTTCTTTGGCTTCAACTGAGTTTTCAAAGTAGTGGATTTATGGCTGTTTGTCTCTGGACTCTAGATTGAAGGCATTTGGCTTTAAACCCCTCGCTAGTTCCTTAGGGTCCCTCACCTACTGTTATTTCCCCTACATGGTCCCGCAGATTCGGGCACTATCACAGCCGCCTTAAAAAGAAGCTGCCAGGAAAAAAAAAAAAAAAATCAAACTGTTGAACCAGGGAAACGGGAGTTCGGCCCATTTCTGAGAAGGAAAGCTGGGACAGCCACCTTACCTGTTGTCTCTGCAACTTAACTTCTTTGCGAAGCTGCTCAACTTCCAGCTTCAGCTTCTCCTTTTCAGGCAGGTCTTCGATGTGAAGCGCAGGCATTTTTGCCTCTCAACTGGGCCCAGGATCGCTGGCGAAGGGGAACCACTGGAATCGTCCTCGTTCCAGGCGCTTCCCCCAAATACCCGCGAGCCCTGGCCACCCAGCGGATGTGACTGCCTGGCGCCGCGGTCCCCAGCTCCCCTGGGGCTCGGCTTCCTGCCCAAAGCCTGCTCCCGCTGGCCTTTCCCAGAGTCCAGGCAAACCCAGGGCGCCTCCTTTAGTCCCTATCCGCCCCAGGCCTGCAGATGGAGCTCTGGGAGGGTTAAGTTTGAGACATCCTCTTGGCTCCTCTGGGCAGGCAGCAGACTGCAGGATGGTGCTTCTGGCCGGCCTGGCTCAGGGCTTTGCCACGCCCGCGGGAACTTCTGGGCTGAAGACAACACCAGTTTTACTTTGGTTCCTTTTTTTTTTTCCCCTTGTGTCCCACTTACATCCTGGTTTTGTTTAAAGCCAGGAAAGGGACACTACTCAGCAGGAAATAAAGGCCCTTCACCTCTCCAAGTTTTAAAAATATACGATATATAACTTTTCCGTATACATAGTGGGCACTTGGAAAGAAAAAAATTGGGGGTAATGAAACTCGGCTGAAGTCTCAGAAACAACCGCCAGAACTGTGTTGACACTCGTCCACTCCGTTTGCTAAAGGCTTAAAAGATTTTACATATTTTGGAGAAAATAAGTGGTTTAAGATAGGAGCGTTTTCTGTCAGTAAATAGCCATCTGGATTCTCAACGGTAGTTTTCACTTTTTCTCCAGGAGGATGTTCTGTAATGAGAAGACTAGCAGGAGGCTGAAAATTCAATCCAGAAAATTTCCCCCACCCCCATGCTTGGTAGTATGTGTGTTCATAGCATGGGTCACCTTCCTTGATTTATTATTTACAAGGACAATATTGAGTTCTTGGTGCAGACCTGTTCTTGGATGTAGGCAAGAGTCACTTAGGATAGATGAGCTACAGCTTTGTACAACCAACAAAGTGTGTAATGGGAAACATGCTTACAAGTCATACCAACTTTCAGGTCTTCCCTTGTTCATAGTGCTGAGAAGACTAAAAGAAAAATAAAGTGTAAATTTAAGAAACCTTCTCTTGCAGGTGAATATACCCCATTTTCTCCAGAGACAAGCTCCCAGTTAAATTTGAACAGAGAGTGGAGGCATTAACTGTATATTTCAGAGTATTAGACCTTAGATATCTATAATTGTTTATAAGCACAAACTTTTGTTTGTGCAGTTTCTCACCAGGCTCCACCCATTTGTCCTCGATGAATGCATTAAAGTGAAAGAGCAATGAGCTATTTAACTAGCGCTGTTTGGTCCTCTACCAACTTTTCCCCTGCACATTAGTGAAAAAGTCACTTAACTATTTCTAGGTTTGGTTTTCCAGTTTGCAAGATGTATGCTGAGATGTGCTGTGTCTCCAACGGTATTTATGTGTCTCTATATGATCAATCTCTTTCATAAAGAAAGTATTTAGAAGTTCCAGTTCTGTATTTGAAATACCAGGATCTTTCAAGATCAGAGACACTGGGCCATCTGGAGAAGTTTTCCTTGTTAGTGAGCAGTGAGCAGTGAGCCAAAATAAACCAACATCTGTCTGAAGAGTGGAGCCATTGTACTAAAATTCCCAATTCTTAACTTTAAATGGTTAGTTAAAAAAGGGGCTGGGCATGGTGGCACACACTTTAATCCCAGCACTGGGGAGGCAGAGGAAGGCAGACCTCTGTGAATTCAAGGCCAGCCTGGTCTACAGAGTGAGCTCCAGCGCTGGGACTAAAGGGCAACCCTCAAAAAAATACCAAAAAAAAAAAAAAAAAGTAGCTCAAGTAAATTAGTGAAAATAATTAACATGGCCGTGGGCTCAGTTAAATAAGCCCTACACCAAAATTAAGCAAGTTAGCTAAAAATTTAAGGTAAGTATCAGATGTTATAAAATATAACATATAATAAAAGTAGAGTTATTTTGGCCTAGAAATTTCTTCCTTTGACTCATCTAGTTTGACACAGGGATAAATATTTATGAAGCCACATTGGTTGGATCTTGAACACTTTTCTCAGTAGTATGAGACTTAAATTCGGGAGATCAACTATACTAACCTACAGGGGTTTTATTGCTTTCATTATCAAACAAATCACAGTGTAGTAGCATCTTATTAATAAATTAACCTAAAATAAATGATGAAATGCTTATTCAAATAAATGATGATCACACAGCATTTTCTTTGGTTATTTGGTTTTAAATGATAAACCAATGAAGTAACATTTTTATTTATTTATTTTTTAATATATATTTTTGAGACAGGGACTCCCTTTAGTCCCAGCTGGCCTGGAGCTCACTCTGTAGACCAAGCTGGCCTTGAATTCACAGAAATCCACCTGCCTCACCTCCCAAGTGCTGCGATTAAAGGCGTACGCCACCATACCCAGCTTATAAGTAATACTTTTCAAAAGTGTCTATAGACACCTGATCTTAGGAATTGGGTTTATCTTCCTAAGAGACTCCTGGTAAAGAATTTCTCATGCATTCTTTCAGAAATATTCTGTTTGCACTAGTCAGAAGAATCTTTCTTTCTTTCTTTCTTTCTTTCTTTCTTTCTTTCTTTCTTTCTTTCTTATTTTCTTTCTTTCTTTCTTTTTGTTGTTGTCCTGGGGACAGAACCCAGTTCTTCCCACATGCCAAGGGGAAACTCTGCCACTGAGCTAAACGTGCCCCCCTTGAGTAAATAAATTTTAAAAAATTGTATAAAAATTTGTTTGCATTGACTGAGTTCAAATGTAGTGATAACTTTATATACTTGCATTGTATGTATTATTCCATGAGAAAATTATTTTACAAAATAGTACGAATATAATATGAACTCACTTGATAGAAAAATGACAGGCACAAAAGCTGGGCGTGGTGTCACATGCCTTTAATCCTAGCACTTGGGAGGCAGAGGCAGGCTGATCTTTGTGAGTTCAAGGCCAGCCTGGTCTACAAAGCAAGTTCCAGGTGAGCTGGGGCTACAGGGAGACCCTGTCTCGGAAAAAAAAAAAAAGAAAAAAGAAAATGACAGGCATAGCCGAAAATGAGTAACCTGCCCACAGCTATTGGCAAAGTTTGCTTAAGAAAGAAAAGAAGCTGGAGAGTTGAGTCAGTTGGTAGAAGTACCTGCCAATCAAGTGGGAGGACTTGAGTTCAGCTCCCCAGAACACACCTACAAGCCAGAAGTGGTAGCCCACATTAATAACTTTATCTCTAGGAGCATAGGGGACAAGGGGTGGGCAGATGTAGGTTGATCCTACAGCTCACCAGCTAGTCAGTCTAGACAGTTGGGGAGCTCCAGTTTCAGTGAAAGACTCCATTTCAAAATATGAGGTAAATGCACACTTGTGCAATAATGTCACCACCATTATGGGAGTAACCAACTCCTCTCTGATCGTGTTCAAAGCTCACTCCACAGGAGGAGTTCTGTGCTTTGTATTATAAATTCAGTCAAAACACTATGGCTTGAGAGGACATTGAACTGGGGTTGGAAGTAGGGTGCTTAATATTGTTTAGCTAAATTAACATAGTGTCAAACTGCCTTCTAAATGTTTATATTTATACTTATAGACAAATGCTATGATCAGCCTTGAGAAGAGAATCCCATCTTTCTAGTGAATGGCAGTGACTATAGAGACTAATGGATGATCAAGACGCTGAGAATTTAAGTGAGGCCTGAATGTTTGCACATTTATACCATCTCCTCTCAGCTCAAGGTCCATTGTACAATATGGTATGGAAAGAATGTAAGAGCCTCTGGAAGTTAGAGAGAAAGGTTGCAAAACATCATCCTCTGGTCAAGATGCAACAACTGCAATAACAAAAATCACAGCTGTTGTTGATGTCTACAATATTACTTTGCCGTATTACAGCTGCCTGAATAAAGTAACCTAACTCAATTTAGTTTTTAAGAGTGAGCCCAAACTCGGAGGACACCCAGTCCTTGAGATGTCTCTAGGAATTGTAGTCTGGAACTTTGTCTGGAACTGTGTCCTCCAGTCAGACCTCACCCACAATTTTATTCAAAACAATTCCTCCAGCTTCATTTGGGGAAGCACAAGCTAGAATCCACCCTTATCTTATCCGACAATCTTTCCTTTTTACCTCTAGTTCTAGAATACCTCAAGCATACAACATCAAGCATTCTTTCCAATCTCGTGCACTGTCTTGTGCACATGAATGGGTCTGTCAGTAGTCAGGAATGAATGGAGGAGGGACTCAAAGGACCCCACTCCTCACTGCGCAACTATGGACTACTGATAAATTCTGGGAGGGAGGAAATCATTGCCTTCAGTTGATCTCCCCCCAACCAGATGCTGCTGGATAATTAGTTCCAAGATCATGGTCTCCAGGATGGTTTGGGTTAAAATCAATGGGTCACTAAACAAAAAGGCATGAGTCTGGGAAGGGACTTAGAGGGAGAGGGGTATTCATATACTTGGGAGAGAGAGAAAAAAGAGAGTTTAGGGAGAGAATAACCAGAATATATTAAATATATGTGTGAAATTCTCAAAGAACAAGCTTAATAAAAAAATAATATAGCAGAGAACCATAGAGGAAGACAGGCAGGATCCACCTCTATCCTCCACACATATGTGCATAAACACATACCCCACATTCACCTTGAAATTATAAAAAAATTATGAATGTTTTGCTTTGTATGCAGAAAAGGGTAAACTTTTTTTCAAAAGTACTATCCTGATTTATTAAGTCTACTGCTAAAAATCATATGATGGAGACTCTATATGAAAATACTAACAGAAATTATGTTGCAATGAATTTAATACTAACTTGAATTTTTAGATCAGAGTTCTGACCTTAGTTTATCTTTTTGTGTTATATTTTGATTTTTTTTTTGAGACAGGGCATCCCCATAACCTCAGATGGCCTGGAACTCACTGTGTAGAACAGTCTGTCCCTGATCTCACAGAGATCTGCTCACCTCTGTCTCCTCAGCGCTGGGGTTAAAGGTGTGTGCCACCACAGCTGGCTTATTTGATCTTTTTGAAAGACAATTTACTCTGGCTCTCTTTTGTTGGAAAAAATAAACTAGGTTACCTCCCAGATTGTGACTTCTAAAACATATAAATAATAACAGCCTGCAAATTGGTTATACATGAAGGATGCTTGTACTCATGGATTATCACTTATAGCTAAAAAATGGAAAAAAAAAAAAAAGAGAGATATGCAGAACAGTCATGGCAGAATGCATGATCTCGGTTGGGGTGGGGGTGGAGGGGAAGGGAA